>CM077106.1:30903779-30918683 GCA_039619505.1 Cimex hemipterus | reverse complement strand
TGTTGGACTTGTTCAACAACATATGGGATTCGGGCTCTTACCCCGATCGTTGGCGAGAAGCGCTTATCATACCTATCCTGAAAGAGGGTAGGAACCCAAGCCTGGCTACGAGCTACAGACCGATTTCGTTGACAACCTGCTTGAGCAAGGTCCTGGAGTCTATGGTGACCGGTCGTCTGACCTGGCACCTGGAGACAAAGGGACTTTACAGCCAGTATCAAGCGGGATTCCGTAGGAATCGCTCTGCGTTGGATCATGCATGTCTTCTCGAGGGAGACCTTCAAGACACGTTCTTGAACAGAGAGCACGCTCTGGCCGTGTTCTTCGACCTCGAGAAGGCTTATGATACGACGTGGAGATACGCGATACTACGGAAATGTCGGGATTTCGGTCTAAGAGGTAAACTCCCACGGTTCATCCAGGGTTTCCTGGAGAAACGTGGGTTCCGAGTCAGGCTGGGAACTGTGCTCTCTAGGGAGCACGTTCAGGAGAACGGTATCCCTCAGGGTTCGGTGATGAGCGTCGCGCTTTTCTTGGTTGCGGTGAACGGTATCGCTGACGGTGTCCCCCCTCACATAAAGAAAATGCTCTTTGTTGACGACCTCTGCCTTTACTATTCTGGTAAAGATCTGGCGGAGGTCGGCGGTGGGATGCAGTCGGCGATAAACGTTGTGGCTGCCACAGCCGAGGAAACCGGGTTTACCTTTTCCACTTCTAAAACGGTGTGTGTCCACTTTTGCAGATTGAGGAGGGCTCACAGCCCCCCTCAACTCTGCCTGAGGGGCACACCTGTGAGGTACGTGGAGAAGGTGCGGTTCCTCGGCCTCTTGTACGATGAGAAGTTGAGATGGCAGGCCCACATCGACGCCGTCGAGGTCCAGAGCAGGAAAACCCTCTCATTGTTGAGATTTGTTGGTCACTTTAGGTGGGGCGCGGACAGGGAGACTCTGCTAAAAATGTTTGATTCGCTGCTTTGTTCGAGGATCTTTTATGGATGTATGGCTTATTCCTCGGCCCGAAAAACGCGCCTGAGAAAGCTCGATAGGCTCTATTACCAGGGTCTCAGAGCAATCTCCGGGGCGTTCAGGACCAGCCCCTTGGCCAGCCTGTGCTGCGAGCTGGGGGTCTTGCCTCCCGAACTGCGTAGAGAGCAGCTCACCCTCGGTTACGCGGCAGGGTTCTTGGCCAAGCCGGAGCACCCTTTTGCTATGAAAATTCTCCACTGCCCGTACAGAGTAGTTTACGACAGGCTTCGATCGCGGACGCGACCCCTCGGGATCCGCTTTGGTGAGTCCTTAGGGAGGGCCGGATTGGCGCTGGGGACGGTGCTTCGGGTGGGGCACCGGCCGACACCCCCCTGGACCTTTCCGGCCGTACTCGTCCGCGACGATCTGGCGAACTTGCCTAAATCGTGTACACCGCCATACCTCTACAAGGCTAAGTTCCTTGAACTTAGAAATAGATACGCCGGTTTTCGTCTGATTTTTACAGACGGGTCCAAGACCGGCGATGGTGTGGCGTGTGCTGTGTATAGCGAGGGAGTAGCCACCTTCTGGTCGTTGCCTCCTCACTGCAGCGTATACACGGCAGAGCTGTACGCGATTTGGCACGCTCTCGAGACGGTGCGGACCGGGGAGGGCTCAGCCTTCCTCGTATGTACCGACTCTCTGAGCGCTGTCTGGGCTATACGCGACGGGTTCTCTGTGGACCCTCTCGTCGTGCTCTTGCTAGAGAAATACGCGGAGCTGGAGCCTCTCGGAAAAACGGTGGTTGTTGTCTGGATTCCCGGACACGTCGGCCTGGAGGGTAACGAACGAGCGGACGAGGCGGCGAAAGCCGGTACGTCCCACCCTCCAGATCGGACCATCGCGATCAGGCCCTCTGACGCTAAGCACGCAGTTAAAAATATGATAAAGGAAAGATGGCAGCGTCAGTGGGCGGGATCGTCGGAGAGGCTCTTGAGAGTCAAGAGCACGACCGGTAGATGGCCCTCAGAGAATCTGAGCAGGAGACAAGGGATTGTCCTCACCCGACTGAGGATTGGCCATACTCGGTTGACACATGGGCACCTGCTTATGGGCCAAAGCCCGCGCAGGTGCCCCTTATGCAGAGAAAGGTTGCTCGATGTGTCCCACATAATAGAGGCGTGTCATGCCTTGGCTCCTTACAGAGAGCGTGCAGGCATGCCGCCGGATTCAAGAAGAGTCCTCGAACACGGCAGCGAGTTTCTGAGTCCCCTGTTCCGCTTTTTAGGGGAAATTGGGGTTTTTTATTGTATATAGTATGTGTTATGTGTCTTTGTGTTTTGTCTGTGTGCAAGTATTTATTGGTGTGAATGGCGAGGGGTGAGGGTGAATAGAACGTCACCATCGCCCCTCGAACGATGAAAGCGAGTGAGTGTGTGTGCGGGGTCGATGGCGGAATATTAATAAAAGTACCCCATCGACCCCAATCTAGGTTAGTTTAATTGTAGGTCGGTGGAGGAATATCAAGTACTCCACCGACCAAACGGAATGAGTGTGCTGTGTGAATGTGTTAAAATGTATGAACGTATTTATTCGTATGAATGATGTGTGCGAATGTAGACTGAGTGTGGGGCTGAAATGACCACGATGTCGATAGCCCCGGAAAAAAAAAAAAAAAAAAAAAAAAAAAAAAAAAAAAATAATAATAATAATTTGAGATAAAAAGTCAGTGTCACGAGCGAGATTCAAATCCACGACCTTCATCTGCGATCATCTCGGACACCAACTCGCGATCTCAACCTACATCGTATTTAGCTGAAGGCCGTGGGTTCGAACTAACATAATTTTTTTTATCCCTACCAAGAACATGCATAGAAAGAATAATTAATTGTTTTTATTGTTCAAATTAGGAAATGGACTAATTATTTCAAACAATTGCAGTTTGCATTCTTTTAATCAAGCCAATGCATTCAACAAATTTCTAAATTTTCAATTCTAGTTAATATAATTTAATTTTAAGTCACCTTATATTCGAGTTACATTACGTTAATATGGGGGTATAAGCATGACCAATATGGCACTTCTTTAAATTCTACATGCCGTGCTAGAGGAATACGCAGGAATGACTTAAAAACTAAAACTTTGCGTTATAAAACTTCACTCTGATCAAGCTTTCGAAAGTTTTCCTATTCCTAATCAATGTTTGCCCACCAAACAAAAGTTCAAAGTACAGAACCCCGAAAGGCATGTTCTTTTTCAGTTTATTTTTTCAGAGCTGATCTTGAAAAACGAGTGGTTGAGTTTATTGATTAAAGTAAACACATGTTATATGATTCTTCATCTAACTTTTTTGATTTGAGAACAAATTTGCTCTGGCATCGAAATGTTTGTATTGAGCCTGGAAAATCAGGAAAAAATTGATTTAGTTATTCGACGGGTAACATAACTTGTTACCATTGCTTTCTTCCACGACTTCAAAGAAACAAAGAACTATTTTGATCTTGGCAAACATGTTCTGAGCGACAAGACGGAGTGAATGTCCCTGGTGTTTTTCTTTAATTACACATTAACAATAGTCCCCCTTTGATGTTATATTACTTGATGTTTACCCGAGAGAAAGGTCAAAGTTTACACCCTCATGAAAGCCCGGATCAGAAGTTATAACGAAATGATTGGATAGCCCAGTAGCAGAGCCGTAAAGAGCAATATATACAATAATTAGAAGTGAAACGGAAAGTGGTTAAGAGACTACGTGCCGGGGTAAAATGATATTTCCTATCCATTTCACTAACCCGATTAAGGATGTTTCAAGGATGTCTACTATCTGCGCAGGATATCATGTTTAAAATGCATTAAAATCCGAGTGTTAAATTTTTTACAATTTGTAAAGAAGAAAAAATCTAAAGTAAAACAACGCTGAGAGTACAATATCAGTTTTTTAACAAATAATAATAACTTTATTATCATTAAAAATAAACCAATAAGATATGAACAATAATAACAAAATATGATAACCTTATTGAAATAAATGTACAATGTACTGAATTCAGATTGTTAGGTTCTATTATTTGTTATCTCATCTCTCGTATCCCCAAGCACGCATATTACCAGCCAGATATATTGTTGTTTTCCGTCATACCGTGTAACCATTGAAACTATAATGTCCCAGAGATAATCAACACCGATGACATTAAAATCACATATCAATAGTAACAAGGTTTGACGATATTATTGTCATCTGTCAGATGGTATAATAAACATGTTTTTATTATTAACTCGTTTAATGATCGTGGACTCATGTCCAAAATGCTTATAATATATGTTATAAAGTATATATCAGTACATATAGTCTTTTTTCATTCTTGAGCTGCTTCAGCATAAGATTTCAGAATAAAAAAGTTACGACTAGCCATATTGTGAATAACATTTATTGTAAATTGAATTTTATGTAATATCCTCCATACGCATTGTTTGGTTGTAATTTTGTGCCCGTTCTTTTTAGTGGAATTTAAGAAAGTACATTCCCCCTCGTTCTGACTTTATCCTAATCGAATGAACGGCCAATTTGAAGGGAGTAATGGTGAATCCAAGTTTTCCAATTGTCCCTCGCTGGCAGCAGGCATGTTCAATCAGATTGTTGGCCCCACGCTTTCTTAAAGGCCTAGATCATTTAGCCAGTCTGAAAAGAAGCAGGGATGCAGACATGAAAATTGAAAACTTCGACGTAAATAATAATATAATCTTATTTGCAAAAGGTAAAGTACTACAATAAGATAAAACATACAAAGGGATAAAATAGGGATATAATAATAAAACACTAAATAAAATCATACAAATAAAATAAAAGTAAAACAATAAGTAAAGTCATTTAACCAATTTGAACATTTCCGCCTGTCGCATAATAAGAGTGCTTGAAAAAGGTGGCAGGAGTTATGTCAGTGAACAAAATTGCTAATAATTAAATCAAATGAACTTAGAAAATAAGTCAAAATAAATAAAAATAATGAAGAGAGGAAAACAACAAACAAAATGCAATACATTCAAAAAAGATGAAATAAAAATTAAATTTCAAACCAATTGCCATTTGAGACTAAATATACCAGAAAGAAAGATCAAGTTACTCTCCCTTCCTCCAATTAAAATCTGGTGTGCCCCACGACTCTACCATCTCGCCTATCCTTTTTACCATTTATATCAACGACCTGCCCGACTCCATTCAGTCCTGTAATTATCACTTCGATGAATCCAAAATATATCTTTCCACCCTTCCGTTTTTCATTTGGCCATTCTCAAGAACCAAAAAGACCTAAAGTCCATCAATGAATGGGCACATAAAAATTGCCTAGTCCTCAATCCGTTCACTACTATGATTATCGGGACCAGGCAAATTCTCACTTCCCTCTTCAGCATCCCACATCTTATGCTAAATAACCGTCCCATTCCCTTATAGTACACTGTTAAAAACCTAGGAGTAGTCTTTGACCAAAACTTTTCCTGGCATCTTCACATTTCCCAAATTTACCGCCATTGTATTACCTTCCTCAGCCTTTTTCGTCGGTCCTGCTTATTTATACCTTTCTCCAACCGCAAACTCCCTATGTCTTCTCTTAAATTTCCCTTCTTCGATTATAGCTGTGTGGTCTCTCGCAGGGGTAACCCGCGATTGCAGCGTATTTTGAATTGTTGCGTAAGATTCGTGTGTCGGGGTTGTATTTCCAACTTTCCTGGCTATTCCCCTCCTTCTGTGCACAGTATTTCCTAGGTTGCTTTCTTTTCCAGTCCATCCACATTTGTCGTCCTCCTTACAAACCTTTCCTCCAGCTCCTCACATCACAGTCGTAACTGCCCGCTCATCTACAATCGACCTTATCCTACTGCAACACACAATCCCATGCCGTCGAAAGATCATTTCTGACCCGAGCACCTAAACTCCTCTTTCCATTCGTCACGCTGCCTCTTTTTCCTCCTTTCAACCCCACGTGTTTAATCCCCTCTTCTCCCTCCAAGCAGAGATCTTTCGTTAATATTTGATATTTTTGTTTAATATCCATGTCATTTTTTCTTCTGGCCTGCCTTACTGGTATACATCGTGACAAGATTTCTATCTCATTTCATTTTTAATTTCATAGAAGGAATTTCATTTATTTATTTCGTGTATAATATTCTTTAGGGGAGACCAGTCCCAGAATAAAATTATTTTTCTTCCTGTTAAAAGAAAGTTCAAATGATAAAAGTTTTTGCAGTAATAAATCTTTTGAAAGCATAATGAAAATTTTTTCGTATATGGGCTTCGTTCTACAGCTATATACATTGGTCAAAATAGTTTTAGGGCGGTTGCATATACAGGCACTCTAGGAGTCCCAGCCCTGCCACAACTGGCATAATGAGAATTAAATTTGTTAAAATTAATTTTGTAATTATAATTCACTAATTTCGTGCTACGCTTGGCGTATTAATGCATTACCATTAATTAGGGTTTTTAGCCGAGATAAGAGGAGGAAAAACTCAAAAGGTGGAGATTGGATGTTGATGTCCGAGTGGATCGGTGACGATAGCTCAAGTGGTAGAGCAGCGGCGTATCTGGGTGTAGATCGTGGGTTCGAATCCCGCTCGTCCCATTGACTTTTTGATCTCGACTAAAAACCATAATTAATTGTAATATATTAATTGGCCAAGCGGACCACGAAATTAGTGAAGTTATCACCGTTTTGTGATTTTCAGGAAAAATCCGAAGCATAAAGGCAGTGTGAAACAAACATATTTTAATTCAATATTTGGTTCGAGCGTTTTATTGGGTGTGGATTAGCAAATAAGCCCCTAGGATTCATACGATCGCGCGAATCATTTAATTTTGGATTGCTTTGTTTAATTAAATCATAACATTGCAGAATATGATTCGTTATTTATTATATACAAACATGTCAATTACTCGATAACAAAAAAACAAGTTTAAATCTGGTAATTATTGTTTCTGTTTTCACTGTTATTAAAGCCTTTCAAACCTTAGAATAACAAATAACGAACTGTTTATCTTTTAGACCATGATAAGGAATACAGCCACGTCTGTACAAATGGTAAGCAACATGTTAACGTCTGATAGACTGTAGAAACATATAAGAATTATAATGTTTATTTTTTCTTTCTATTTCTTGATCACCGTGTTAAAATATTTCTAAATGTGATATAAATTAAGTTTGATAACCTTTGTTATTTAACACAATCACTTCATCAATTAAGATAAGATAAGAAATACAAACGCTAAAATCGTTAACCCTATCTTACAAGATTATCTATGTAAAAATAGTTTTTATTTTGTGCATTTGTTGTTATTTATAGCAGCTTTTGGTTTTCTCTTGGTTGAACGATATACATCTTGTGAAATTTAAGAAAATATTTTTAATAGATAATTATTCAGAAATCGTGAAATGCGATCTGGTGTTATGTAGTTTTCAAAAAAACATTTTGTTTGTCGTGCCAACGTTTCGATCTTTATTGAGATCATCTTCAGGGCCTGGGATTTACAAACAATCCGTGAGTTCTGTGATTAAATTGATGTGTCGTGTAAAACTTACATCTTAAACTATTGACGTTTTTCAATTTCGTTTGAACTCGGTTGATGATGATCCTGATTCACATTTGAACGCCGTTAATTAATAGATCAGAGTTGAACGACGACCATTTCATAACAACATAATTTGTATGTTGTCAAATGCGTGCTCTTGAACTTTTGATTTGTTGCTTGTCTAGGAATAATACCAGTTTTTATTTCTTTTTCGATAGAATAAAATAAAAACATGAATTTTATGCCAAAGACGTTGATTATATATATGTACGGAAACAGTAGAAATAAAGCATTCCCATCTGAACTTTATTTCTTTTACACATTATATAAGTCGTTCATCCAAATGAAGTATGCTTATGCCAAAACTCTATAAGCTTTACTATTTTTTTCTTATAGTGATTGTGACTAACCTTTATGCCATAGACTTGGTTCATAGATTGAGAATATAAAAAAAATTTCCAATATATCTGACGAAATAACAAGAAATACAAACATAAAAATACGAAATTTAGTGCATCAACCAATGACACTATATGTGACACACACGATCACTAGGTTTAGCTCTAAAAAGAGACTACAGACAGTATGTCTAACAGCTCACAGAGGTTTCAATGAACAGAAGACTTGTACCCGGTATTAATTGCTTAAAAAACTTATCGTGTCCGCAAAACAAAATTATGAAATAAAAACCTTTTATTTTGTTATTTTTTACAATCCCTTAATTCAATTTTCCTTATCCTCGGATATAAAATTATTTATAATAAATTTAATGCAAATTATAAATAAAAATAAAAATGCTAGGAAAGATAAATCTTTCCAACATCCTTCATTTTTGAGCAGTTTATTACATCTTAATGCTCTATTGAAATTAACCTTCCCGTACGCGCCCATAACACCATGAACCCGCCCCGGCGGATTCCCGGATAAGACTAAGGACGTTCCGCTGCCGTGTTCCGCTATTTAGTTTATGTTCTTAAGTGTAGTTGAAGCCCTCAGCTGTGTGGATAGAGCACATTTGTGGTAACGTTATTTGAACCACGGTGCCGTCGACAATATTCAGAACCGCACCCCCTGTTCTTACTCACTTCATCCCTTGGGGGCTTGTACGCGTCGTCACTAAAGGGCAACGTCCTTTTTGAAGGGAATATGTGTACCTTTGTGCTTCTTTGTATCTCCAAATGAATTTTTCTCCTCGAGAGTCCAGCGTTGTGTGTTTTGAAGCGTATCGCTGGTCGGCCAATCTGAAAGACACACTTTGTTTTACACATCATTCGGTTGGACTGGACACTAATAATTGTCTCTTAATGATTTCATCACACATTCTTACCAACTTCAAAAAGCACGGTGAAATTACGATATTTTCTCCCTTAAGTTTCCTTTCTCGCCTGTATAATTGAATTGGTACCTTACCGGGTTGGCATATCTTTGGATAAATTGTAATATTTTCCTTTCTCCCAGTTAATCCATCTCCATTTTCACCTTCATCTTTCCAAATCCTTTCAAGTTACGTGTGTAACTCATTTCAGACGAAATATATTTTCAATTTTGAAAAATTCGTTTCCTTTGTTTGTTTGTAATGTTTTATTGTCATGTTTATGCTATTTTTTAATGATTTATATGATTCCTATATAAATATAATACATAAAAAGGTTATTATTTTATTCAGGTGGCTATTATTATGCTTTCTAATGTAATACATGATCTTGGCAGTGACAAAAGGGTGGCATTTGTGTGAAATAACGGAAAATGGGAAAATAATAAACGTGACGTGAACAGCCGTGAAAAAAAGAAAAATTGTTCATCAAATAAACTGTCGTGTAATGAACCGATTTTTCAAAAAGAGCGATGAGAAAAAGAAATCGATTGAAAATTCAAAATGTTCGAACTACAAGTTCTGCATGCAGAAAGATACAGCATAAACCCAAACTTGCCATAATCTAATACTTCTGTAATGTATTTTAATTTTAAAAAGTTGAAAAAATCTGATAAACATGATCATTAGATTCATTTCTTCCTATTTAAACTGGACCTCTATAAAATGGTCAGAGGGGTTGCATTGGTAGTAATAGTCAGTAACGGTAGCGAGAAAAAAATTAACTTATGTAAATTTTTTAATACAAAACATCAAAATAAATGAGAAAGAAGATTAGCAGAATACCTGAAAGATAAGAAAGAATTAGATCGAGAAAGCACCTCTGTTTTGTATTTTCAAGTCAAAAAGTACAAAATTATATTCAAAGAGGAGCGGAATAGTTCTTTTTTGGCGAGCGCAGTGCCCTATAACCACCTCACCCAAAATTGAAAACAATGCCGTTATCAATTGCTATTGATTTTCTGTATACGTTTTGTATTAGGTGTTAGTTTTGGTGACATTTGGGTAGAAGTTTATAGTGTTACACTTAAATCCTAATTCTCATTCTTCAATTTGGTTTTGATCCTTTCATTCTACTTTCTAGAAGTCATTTAGAGTCGCCAGTCGCGGGCAACGGTATGCCATACCGCTCAGCACTTTACCAAAAACCGTCCTTCGACGTAGTGTAACAGCTATGATTCCCTCTGTCAATATCGGTTATATTACTGTACCTTTCACATTAGACTTAGTATGGCAAGTTAAAAAATGCACTCTACCATAACCACTCCCACATTTCGAAATTCATCTACTAGGATTACTGGTTTTAAGTTAGATTATTGATATCCAACTTTCGATGAAGCTGGCATTTCACCTGGAAATATCCTAGGGCCAATCCTCAACCTAATGTAAACTACAGACCCCCTCATATTATACCACACAAATCACAAACCACGCGGTCTTCACAACGATACTCTACTCACATTCTGACAGCAGCAGCAGGAGCAGAAGCCCCCGAAAACACCACATTACCAACAATTACGTCATCACGATCCTGTCCACACATTCATTGCTGGTGGTGGTCACTCGGTGGCGTATTGACTTAAACGAGCAAGGTGGCATTCCGCAAGGAAGATTGCTAGGACCAACAGTTTACATAAACTTTACTGCTGATATACCCTCAAATTCTAACAAAAAAATCACAACCTACGCGAACGACACTACCTTCCACACACTCCACATCACTTAGCAAGAGATGCAATTGAAACAAGCCTACATCTCATAATATCGTCACGTACGATTTACACTTAGACATCAGATCTGTCCATTAGTTCACAAAAAACACGAAAATCAATACTTACATCCAACCAAATCCGTTTAGGTTTTGCTTTGGAAGAAGACCTACAAGAAATCACATAATAGATTAAAAAGACAAAAACATAACTAAAGATATGGACAATCCTTGGGACAATCCTACATTTTTCCTAAACATCCCACCCTTATAATCGTCATTGACTACTAAACCTTCAATGTACTCGCGACTTCCTATTCTGATCCTATGTCCTTATTAAATAATGACAGTTTGTAGCACCTTTCTGGACAGACAGATCCGTCAGAATTGCTTAGATTTATGGTAATAGTGATACAATGTAAATTTTTGTACACATATAAATAAAAAATTACCTTTAATATATCGATAAAAACATAACTAAAGATATGGACCATTTACTTGGGGCAATCCTACATTTTTCTTAAATGCTTTTACGTCAATGTAAACCGATTAACTTATTAAATTATTAACAATATTTACGCACTTGTGTACATAACTACATTACAGTTGGTCAATGTTCTATCTTGGACTGTTTCTCTTGACTTTTTCTTTGTTGACTTTTTGCCTTCTACTTGATTGCCTCTGCCCTTTTTGATTTTCTCCTCCTTCATCAAGAATCAGACTGGTTTTTATTCTTGAGAAACAGTCGGTATGTACCGAAGTTAAAGAACATCGTCAACGCTTCCGGACGGCTGTATGGCTACTCTTTAGTCACCCCTATAACGGAATTACCTGAGGGTGTTTCTATCGCGTGATTAAATATACGCAGGAGCTTTTGAAGTATGGATAACCAATTTGCTATTATTACAGAAGCGTGGTAAGCCGACGGAATTGAGAGTGGCTTTAATTCAAAATAGATCCGCCTAGTATTTAAGCTTATAGCGGATCGTAATGATACTCAAGTGGAAAATTAATCTGTTTTAAAGCTATTTACTATTAATGATTGTGTAAGTTGTGTGTTTACTGTCTGGAATTTATTTTGTATGATGACGACTTATTGTTTTTCGGCGTACTTAGACTGATCGATGAAAGAAAAACAATTCTGGGTCACTATTGATCGACCTGATCCAGTTTCGCGATTGACATGGAAAAACTTTAGTCTCTATTTTGAAAGAATAACAGTCCATTTTGTACATTTGTGTTAAACAGCGCGAACATTTTCATCTTCAGGCTGACCTCAATTTTCGGACAGAAATAAAAAGTTCTTTCTTTAATTTTGACCAAAATAATCTTAAAGTTAAAACTCCGAGAGATCAGGAACAAAAAGTTTAATAAAATTGGATATCCCGAGAAGTAATAAGCGAACTTTTTAATCGAGTTAAGATTAGCCCCGCCAGCTCAGCTTTGTTCATTCTCAACAATGTTCCTCTAATTGCACTTTAGTTATATTCGTAATAATAAAATACAAATCGCTGTATGAAACATTGCATGATAAAATATTAATTAATTTGATGACATTTCCTTTACGCACATATATAACTGAACCAGGTACATTCATATTTTATGCATATTTTCGGGTGTACACCCACCATAAACAATCTTGGTTTTATCCGTCCCTCACAACACCTAAACAGTTACACGCTGATTCATTATAAAATACGTTTTTCCATATGAATACAATTTACACGAGTAGACTTCTAAAATACTCCATCACCCTTTAATTATGCAGTTAAAATTAATTTAATTGAGGGACGTTATAATACTCAGTTCCACCGTAGGCCCTCACTCACCAGACACTCACGCTTCTAAAAACAGCCAATACGAATCTACACAAAAGAAAGTATACAACGAATTCTGTCAAGTTCTATGTATAATTCCCCCCTGCAAAAATATAGTCGTTTCCGTGCTCAAGAAAACCATTCTTATCTTAGGTTCGCGTTCTTACAGGAACTTTATAAGGAGTTAAGGAATAACTAGCAATTAAGAAGGAAACATGGAGCAAAATCTTCCTACGTGCTAGACACGCGGATTTTACACAACATGGAAGTGATAGAGTTTCATCCGCATATGACCGATGCCGGTGGGTGTGATCCCTCTAAATAATAAATAGATATCAAGCCAATTTACCATTTTTAAATCCACATTTTATGCATTATTACTGGGTATTTTATAAACAGCGTCCCATCCTTTTAAGTTTAGTTTAAAAAATGTTACAAATGGGCGATAAATAAAAGTGAAAGGTGAAGCGTGAGAGAATGCTTATTTAAAAGTTCTCCGGGCATTCCAGGCTGACGCGGAAACGATAAAAGGACGATTAAAGATATATAAAAAGATCGTCTTTTGAAGGTCATTGGGAAATCATACGTTCCGCTGCATAATCTCAGCCCATCATCATTGATCATCAAAGAAACTGTCGGCTATTTAAAACGCGTGACCGTCATGTAAAGTTGATTTATGCCTAACGTGGAGGGTAAGTGGATCGGGATTTGCGACAGGCTGAAGCTCTGATAAAGTGCGGGAAGTTCCTCGGTTTTTCACCATGATGAAAAGGACCTGGGTGCATAAAGGATTTGGGAAAATTTATGTGCACTTGGAATTCACGTATCTTCTGGGGAAGGACGTAAATATCTGCCTGGTCAAAAAAGACAAATTTCACAAAATGCAATCAGCAAATCCTTGACTATTAGCAGAGAAAATCAATGCCAAACTGACTAAACAATACACAGTACAATTACATACTAAAAACTACTTTAATTATAATGAGCAATCTTAAATTAAAAATAAATATTGGGCAATTTCAAAGGAAACAAAAAGTTCCTTCGTAGAAACGTAAAGATATCACTGGAGCTGATGTTTAATATAAAACTGTATTATTTAAGACTGATTAATATAGTTTAAAATTTTATAAATTCTTGTTACTCTGCACCTGGAGCTCATTGGTTAGAATGCTCAGACATGAATAATGTTTCCTATGTAGTATCAATAAAAAAAGTTTCATTAATATTGGTGATCCAAAGTGGGTTGACATCTCTTCTTAATAAATTGTATATTTAAGCTAGTGAACTTTGTATTTATTACAAATTGAACTTGTATCTATTTGACACCTAATACCTACAGCCAAATCTTCATATTTCACAAAAAAAATCCAATTTTCAATATTAATATCGTCCCTCTCGTGCCCAACGTTGAAAGCTCGGCCGGTACATTATATTATTCTATAATATCAAGCCGAATCTGCTTTCAGCGTAATTTATGATCCAGGGTTGACGGGGAATCATATTGGCCAGACCATTGGAGCAAGACTGACAGTCAAGATATTGTCCAGCTCCAGCTCCTGGATATTGGGAGACCCAGCCCAATCGTGCCTGATGTCCTTTTTTCCAATAATACATAACCCTTTTTCGGGGTCCGTTTTGATTTTACGATAGCTATTCAGAATGCCCGGTGTTCTTATTATAGCAAGCCATTTCCTTCCCGTCACATTAAGCACAGGATTTCATTCTTTTATGGAAAATGAAGTCAATATGAGATGTAAAGTATAATTTAAAAGTCAGTGTTATGAGAGTGTTACCATTTACGATATATTCCAAACACTTTAGTCAAGTCTGGAGGAAGAGATTTTTAATAATGAATTTCAGAATTATTGAATGCCTAATTCTTCCCGTTTTTGATATTTAAACGATTATTGATATTACAATTTTGGAAATTTTAACGAGAAAAAATGTTTTTACACAAAGTTTTTAAGAAAAAGACAAATATACGTGACATATTACCTTTTTTCTAACTTTTAACAACGAATCTTTTTTCTCTTTGTATATGTGTTAAATGTCTTAGACAAAAATCGTATTTTATTTCCAACAAAATTGCATTTAAAAATATACAAATTTGCTATTAATAAAAAATAGGCTTACATAATAAATATTTTAGAAACCTATTGTATGAAGGAAACATAATCAAAAATAAAACATAATTTTTTTAAACATATATGCTTTTTAAAAGTTAAAGAGATGCAACTTTTTTTTACAACACTTGAATAAAATTGGGTAAAATTTCCAGAAAATCGAGCTTTTTTATTTGTTTTTTAGTTTTATATATTTCATTTAATTTTATTTATTTAATTATATCAAGCAGCCAACCACATGTGGTTCGCCATCTTTGTAACATAAGAAAACACCTTTTTTTTATTATAAAACAAAGTTTAAAATTTGTTTTAATATATTTCAATATTTTATAATAAATTTTATATATACATATATAT
>CM077106.1:30871893-30897312 GCA_039619505.1 Cimex hemipterus | reverse complement strand
GTATATTATAATGTCATATAATATATATATATATATATATATATATATATATATAATTAAACAGATAAATAAATAGATGGATAAATAGAAACAAAGAGCAATATGGAGTGGCTACTAAGAAAAGTTTAGGGGATGGGTAAAAAAAAGTTGAAAGAAAGGGAAGGACAGAAAGAGATATATAAACCAATAGATAGAGACAAAGAGAACGTGAGAGAGTCAAAGTTTCAGATAGAAAGATGAGATAATACGAGAAATATAAATAGCGAAATTTGAAGAAAGATTAGGGGCAGAAAAAGAGAGAAAGCGATGAAACAGTAGATGAATAGATAGATTGATTAATAGCTCGATAGAGTTAAAGAAAGAGAGAGAGCGAGAGGGGGAGGGATGGAGGGAGAGACACTGAGCAGAGGAAAAAGTGATAGTGAGTGAGCGAATAAGAAAGAGAAGTCGACAATGAAAATTTTTAAAGGTAAATAATATAAGTGTGAGACTAAGAGCGTGAAACAAAGGGATAAATGACGAGAATGATGCTTAGAAATGCAAGAAGAAGATGAAAGAGAGATATTTACAACAGGTTTATTTATTTATAACGAATAATTTAAAAAAGTACTCTCTGCCAATTGGTCAATACTAAGATAAACAAATTCTAAAATATTTGTAAATATACCAGACCAACAGTAGAAAAAAATAGTTTTAGACGAGGTAATCCCGTTTTAAAATGCTTATACTGAAGAACGTGCTAGTAGGTGAAATTAATAATTAAAATGCTTGAATACTGGTACAGCTGGTAAAGTTAGTTGTTTTGTATTTGTATTTAAAAATATTTTGTATTACCAATTTATACTAAACAAATTTAAATTAGACAATTTTAAATTCTTAGTTATAATGAAATTTAAATTGGCTAAAAATATAGTAAAATGATTAAATATTTTCATGTATTTTTAATAACAATGGTGGTAGGAAAGTTTTTAGTTTCTTTAATTGTTCGATTAATTTTATTTCAACATTTATAAAACATAGAAGAAGGAAAGATTGGTCATGCTCGGAGGGAGAGTTTCATAGTTGTGAAGTCCCAGGCGAACCTTTCAATTCACGTCCTATCGTGTGCCATTGGACATAGCTGACCAACTAGGTTTGCTTGAGTTTAGAAGTTCGCACGAAGCCCAAGGCGGCTGAAAGTGGAAACCCGTGGACAAAAAGGCTTGATTTGGTCTGTCTATTCCAAAGGAGTTAGACCGGACGCTCTGGGGACTTGAAGTTATGATTTGTCAAATAATAGGACCAAATTGTATTAAATAGAAAAATAAAATGTTAGCAATAATTAAGGATTGTAGGTACATAATATTATGTTTAACCTCATAGAATAATAATTTGGGCCAACAATGAAATTATTTCTTCAAAAATTCATTTGCAAGTTCAGGGATGTACTTGCTAAGATGACTCTGCTGAATTTCTTAAATCATTGAACAAAGCACTGCGTATTTGATATATTTCGTGAAGTTTTACATATCTCCTTCCTTTTTGGAAAAAAATATGTGGCGTAACCTAGGCCCAGTTCAACTTTAAAATTTTAAAAACTACCCTATTATCCATAGACATTTTTTTAACGAGATTTGACTATGCAAACAATGGTACAATCGTATTTTAAATTGGTCAAAAAATTACAAAGTATTGGCGAAAAGTTTGAAGAAAAAAACGACCATTTGGTTTGCTATTTGTTAACCACATTTCATGTTCGAACTGCCTGCCTTGCGTAAAGATACACAGATTTGCTCTTTTAACCGCTCTTCACCGGTGCTCAGATGATAGTGTCAGGGGAGTTTGACCGACAAACTTTTTACCCTTTCCCGCAATTCTTTAATGAGGTTGCTGCATTATGATTGGCGAAACATTGTTTTTTAAATATTCCCAAGGAGGCCTATAGACGGGCCCTGAGGTCTTTTCCTTCCATCCTGAAAGATAGATCCATCAAAAAATTCAAATAACTCCTTACCTTCGAAGAATTGTATGCAGGGGATCCACCAAGCTGGATAGTCATTCTTTCTCGTTGTTGCAGAGGACCATCATGTAACAGTGTTGGTAAAACCTACCTCAAAAAATGGGGGAATAGAGAACCATTTAAATTAAGTAAGGCCCAATTAACTTATTTCTCTACCCGTTCCGGATATTTCTCTGTCCATGTTCAAAAATTCCAACGGTTTAGTATGCCATTAGAGGTGAACTGGATTCATCAGTCCATAGGAACGGAAATGTTTTATCCGTCTTCCCAAACCGACATTACGGCATAGAATTGTAAGTCCAGAGTACATCTCTTATTTTATTTTTGAAAAACCTAAAACTCTTCCATCATTTTGGAAAGAGGAATGGGATTTTTACGAACATACAGTAAAATATTCAGCTCCTCGTTGAATGCGGAGTTTCTCGGTGACGGAACAGCAACTGAGCCGGAGCTCCTCATATTGCGAGCAACACGAATAACTTTGTTCTGTTTAGTCTGGGATGATCAGAAAACTTCTGGGGGTAAAACGCGTCGGCACGACGCGCAGTACGACCACTGTCAATGCTTTATTCGTACTATCAACTCGGAAAAAATGTGCTCTTCGGTTCTTTTGGAACGAGTAGTTACTATTGTAAATGTATTTAACTTCCAAGAATTAAGATTGGCTCTTGTAATGCTAGTTTGACGAACAATGACAGAATGTAAACAATAAAGGCAAACTTTTTGTCGTAACTTTGTTATTTAAAATCTGATTGCATAATTGTTTTCAGCGTAAGAAATCCTTTAAAATGATGTGTCAGGATTTATAAGGTCGTCTTTGAAATTTTGAAGTTGAACTGGTGCCTGAGGAGGAAACCCTGTTTCATTTTTCTCCAATAAAATGTATACAATTTGATACTAGACTAAAAAATACTAAATAGGTTTTTATAGCGGCATAGGTTCAAGAGAACATCTGAAACATCTGAAAAGGACATCCTGTATTGCATCTCTGTTTTCCCCCTATATGTTTACGTTTACACATTCATTTTGCTGCAAGAAATAGTCTAACCCTATCTTAGTAGCCTTGTCCACCGTACAATAAAAATACAGATTTAGTGAAACTAGAGAAAGAGGGAGGACAACGGACAACAGGAGAGTGTGTGAGAAATACGGGGAAAGATAGAGAAATATATAGACAGACAGATAAATATAGAACATAAACATGTATTATTAGCATTATTCGTTCGTAGCATCATTCAGTTCTCCATTTAAGTAAAAACTGAATGGGAAAATTGAGTTCGACGATAAAAAGATTAACTGCTACGGAAATTTAGGGTTCACCGGTTGATGATCAATCCCTGCTTCGAAAACACACCAATCATACTGAAAAACAACTTCGGCCAGATACACACGAATGTTCAAAAGTGGACAAATCGATAAAATGATTTAACGACAGCCACTGCAAATATGTAGCCTCTTAAATCATCTTATTCGTAAGTAGGTGAGATTAGACTAATGCTAGCGTATCAAGGTAAACGAAAGTTAAAATTAAAAATCACCCCATTTTTTTTTTTTTTTTTTTTTTTAATGAACAGCTCCTCACATACTCTCAATGTCAAACTTTTTAGTTAATACTAGTAAATTATATTATTTGTTTAGTAAATATGTAGTATATAGTTGCTGTCAATAATACTTAACCCTTCCGCCCGTGGCTATCTGGTCGCAATTCAATATCGCACACATATCTACGTTTACACATTCACGTTGTTGCAAAAATTGTCTCACCCCTAGTTGCCTACACCACACACCAATAATCAAAGTGCGCGAGAATAAGGCGTAAACTGCGACGGGTACTAATGGAAAGAAGATTAGAAAGTACAAAGTTTGCAAGATAAAATTCCCCAAGTATAACCCTAAACACAAAAATTTCCCCCGCCAATGTCCTAATATTTTTCGGAAGATATGTTGTCCTTTTTTCCGGTATTCTTGTAATAGGAGCAGATATAATATATTTTTTGGTGATTGTTTCTCCACAGGGGGGACTGCTTGTCTTTTACCGATAAGTAAGAGCCCATGGTTTAACCGAGTATGGCCAATTCGCAGGCTGAGAAACACTATTCTAATAACTTTTTACGATTATTATCACAACTTATTCTTTTCATCACTTATTTCATTTCTGCTGGGATAATTGCAATTTGTCGGTCATGTGGAGGACTGCAGCTGTTTTGGTAGCTGATTCACACTTTCATTCCAATGAATTTTCAGTCCGAACTCACGATTCTTTTCTTTCAGTGTGATTTCTTTTTCATCCTGGATCAATGGGTCCAAGGAGAATTTAGTTCGGAACGGTGAGATTGCAGTGAGCGAGTCCATGAAGTTAACAAACGTTACAGGATGATTTACAACCCGCTCAACGCGAATGTTACGGCTGTTAATTCAGCTGTATAAATAGAGGCCTTGTTATGAAGAAAAACCTCTCGTGTGTCCTTCCAAGTGCACTGCAGAGCCAAATTCGTCTATGACATTCGAGCGATCATTGTACACAAATGTTTAAATTTATTAATATGTATTTAAAATAGATTTAACAAAAAATTAAATAATTAGTTAATTCAATATAAAATAAACATTTATATTATTAATTTATATAATTAATTTGTGTAATATTGTATACGTTATATATTCCTTCACTCAATTGGTTTTTTATATAGATAAATGTGGTCCCATTATTTTTATCTAAATTGACTTTTTATTTATCGTTGTATACGTACAAAAAGGAAGGGTACAAAGGGTTGTCCCACGAGAGTACAACGGCTAATTGGATATAAGACTCTGTAAAAATAGCAGCCAGCTGGTAATTTACGAGAGGGCCAGTAATTTGCTCTTGGAACGGTATAACATTGGCTTAGATGACTGAAATATTAAAGAATTGGAAAGGAACTTAATAATGTACAAAACGAGATTGACGGGATGAAAGATAGAGTAACGCTCGACTATTTATCCCATGTTCATTTTTCAAAGACCCTCATTGTAAAACATTTTTAAATTCTTAATGAAACTGAAGTGATTTTGTTCCATTTAGTTGTTTCTGCTTTGTTTAGTATATAAATCCATTTACGTTTTAGTGGTCAATTGACCAAATTATTTCTGTCAATTAATTATTCTTTTTATGTAAGGTTTTAGTTGAGATAAATTGGATTCCCGCTCGTAACATTAACTTTTTGATCTTATATAAAAAGGATAATTTGTTTAGTATGTTTTGGTTTGTTTTTTAAACATTACTGATAGAAACATAACTGTATTTTATAATCTACATATTCGATATATCTACAATATACATTTTTGCTAGTTCGATGAAAATTTGAAGTCAAATATGAAAGCCCTTGTTCTCTTTCTGCACAAAAACGCTGTGGAACTACTGGAAAATGAAATATTACAAATTTGGCTCAGCAGTGGTAATTTATATTACGAGTGACACTGCACACTGATGTGAAAACTTGTTAGAGAGGAGATACAACAATGAAACGAGTCTATGGTGAATCACAAAAGAAATATAGACAACAAGAAAATTCCTTTTAACTGCAACGATATGTTAAATACATGATGTTTACAAAGAAAAGCCAAGAATGTGAAGAATTGTTAAATTTATAGTTTTAACTCGGAGAAAAACTAATACAATCAAAAAATTTCTTATACGTAAAACGCTTTATAAATAGAAATACTAGGTAATAAGCTTTTTTTCCATTAGTAAAGACGAATTATTATGAAATTCAAAAGGTAAATGAAAGAAATTTATGTATTAAACAACAACCGAAACTCTTCAATCTAGTTCTACTAACAAATTACATATCGAAAGGTAATACAATTTTTTGGGTCATAAAAAATTAGGCAAAATTAATAGTTTACGTAGTTCTAATTAAACAAATATTAAGGCTAGTAAAATTTTATTTGTGTCTAGTTCTCCATGAATCAAAAAGGTTTAATCTAGCTAAAGATGTATAATAATTATTCAGAAAGCGTGATGAATAGGAGATCAACTACATATTACAAATTAACAGATACTCATCGATGTACATTTTGTTCTCTCTCTCTCTCTCTCTCTCTCTGTCTGTCTCTCTCACCCTTTCCCTCTTTCCTCTCTTGGTGTTTGCGTATCGGTTAAATAATAAAATCGTGCCATTGTTTAAAATATGCTATTGTCATAAGATTTTATTTTCATCAGATTAGAAAAATAACGGATTCTACATGTTAGTATGCACTTATAAATGTTGCATAAATAGCGTCAAGGGTAATTTTTTATTTACGCGATCAGCAAATCAGTATGACTAATTTTAATCCATAGCATTGGCCGTCCTCGGTCGGCATGCGTTCTTTAAAGGCCACGGCCAATTTAGCATATAAATTTTAATATTGACTTCTTACAATCAACAAGCAATTAAAAACGAATGTTTTGTACAGTCCTGTCGGTCTGTTTGAATACCATAATGGGTCAGCACTGGCGGCGGTGGGTTTTAGCATAAGAACCAATATCATTTCCAGCAATGACTATGCAGTAGCGTTGATTGAATTGAAAGACTTTTCCCAATATTGAGTGCGAGTGAATGAACACACAACAATGAAAATGTTGAAACTGGGTGACTTACTTGGTCCTTTTACAATGGCGGGTTTTCGATGTTCGTTATTTCATCCAAAATTCCTTGCTCAATATTCAATAAATTACTAACCTATTATTAATATCATTATTATTACACGCCCTAACATGCAAACATTCTATTTTAGGTTAGCTATATCTCTTCTGAGTGCTATAAAACTCTGACTCCAAACATTCACTCGTAACCTAATTTATCCTATTGCCATCCAAGCTTTGATTTTCTTTTTCAAATTCTTAATTCGGAAGGCCAAGTTACATTAAATTTAATAAAATAATACAATTTATTTCTGTTTTTTTTACATCAAAATTGTGAGTTTTTCCATAAATTAAAATTTCCCCATAGGTTTGTATGGCTAATAATAATAATAATAATAATGGAGTCAGACTAGCAACAGTCTCAGCGTGATTATAGGCTCATCTTTATCCTTTTATTCTTCCATTCAAGTATGATAACTAATTCTACATAACAATAATAAGAAACAAAACACAATAACATTTTTTTGTTTTTTTGAAGGAGCTATTTTTCTTATTTAAATTGCGATATTCACAAAGAAAGGGACGCTTAACCTAAAACGAACCTCTGATCTCTTATGGAGCCTTATAGTGGTCAAAAAACTTAGAAAGGAAGACTCAACATAAATTAATAAAATTAGAGAGATAAATGTTACAGAAGAAATACATATTTGCCCCTGCAAAGGAGCACTCGGTTTGTCAGTGTTTCGTGCATACATTAAAAGGTTAAAAAAATGAAAAAGAAAAAAAGTGCTCGAAGAAAGGTCAGGGCACAGTTCATCTACATTGTGTTTTGATCAGTTTATTCGATTTAAATAAAATCGAACATGAATTCCTAAAATATTTGCCGTTCTAATACACATGTAAATAAGGTGAAATATTCTAGAGGCGAGAAAGAATTTAAAAGGCAAATTTTATAGCGTTTCAATTTTTATACGTTTCATACGAATTAAGTTTTTTGTTATAACTTTCATTTTTGTCATTTGATAGGCTTTTTTATGGTGTTAGTTATTTTAGAATCATGTGTAATATAAGCATGTGAGTTTTTTATGTGTGGTGTTTAGTCCACCATCTGCAATATACAATCAAACACATTGATGTCGTATGTAGCCAAAATGACTGGCAGGCCAACACAGCGAGGACAGGTAGAAAAGATAATTTATTTACAAAGGTAAGGTAATTAACAACAAAAATTAAGGGTTCGTCATCCTGCAGACAACACAAAGAAATTTACCAATAAAACTTACGTATTAGACTAATACTTATGTTCTTATGTATTATACCACTGTACAGAATTTCTGACAGTTGACTGTTCAGTTGGTCACTTCCTTTGTATTAAGATTTATTTGAGTGTGCACATCCACTTGGTTGTGATTGCCCTACTAAACGATTGGTTTATGCAGCCCGATTTCCTCCCAACCTAAAAGCGGGCCAGCAATCAGCAGAATGTTCATCCAGTACAATGTACTTTGCTGACTATCCAGTCGAAGATTGATATGAAATTAGTTTTTTGCTTATATGAACCCTCGGGATCTGGTGGTTTAGAAAAAAGCCTGTTTGTAAGCATATTGGATTCAAATTCTGGACTGCTGCATTCGAACCCTGGACCTTTACCTTACAGTGATGTCTAAACTTGCAAATACCGCCACTTCTTAAATTAACTTGTTCCGTTTAATGGGATTTGCCTGGGATTCCCAGACAAAGTGGCCTCTTGGGCGCAAGGTAACCGACAGAGATAATGTTACAACTAGACAAAGACTGTCCTTCGCAGCTTTGAGCAAACATAAACATCGGCTTGGGCAGTGGACATTGAAGATCGTATTGGACAGAGTGCACACCGCCAGTTAACCAAACAGTTTAGTGGACTTAAAGCTCAACCAGAGTAAACCGATAGTTTGACTGGTGGGGTGGCCCTTATAATAAGTATGTAAGTCAAATTTAGGATAAAATTGGATAAATATGCTGAGATCAGCGCCCACGGCATCCGGAATTTGGTACATAAGTGTCAAATTCATAATATCAATAGGTGAGGTATTTCATCTTCAAAATTGTGTTGAAAACTGATTAATTTAAGCCTGAAATAAACATTTTTATTTCCACACTGATTCGAATTACAAAACATTTGACATTTGTTAATTTTCAGCAAATATTTGACTGGCAATGACGATATTACAGTTTCACCAACCACGTTGTAGCACTGATACAATGATACTAAATACCTTTTTTTTAAATTTGTATTAAATTTATACATTTCTTTTTAATTTTAACCTGTCGATCGGATAAACAAGGAACCAACAAAATTATTATGAAATTACCGATAAACGAGGCAACTCGCTCTTTGTAGTTGACCTCTTGCTGAATATAATTCTTGAATATTTATAGTTATGGTAATACATATCAAGTAATATTAATATATTGCTGATTTATAGGTATCATAAAGTTTATGACGCATTTTTTTCATTTTATATTACATTAATTCTCATTTAAAGGGAGACTACATTTTATAAACAGAAAACAGTATGAGAGAAACTGATAACTGAAGATTTCTTTGTTCTTTACCGAAAATGGAATATTCGTCATTTCCCGTGTTTCTTGTTCAACTGGTAGATAAAATTGAAGGAAGTCGAGATAAGTGGGGTTTGAACATGGTTAACTATTCCGATGATAACAGGCATGTCGAATACGACACCCATGCGGTTTTCAATTCACGGCGGCCGTGCTTTTCCCGGAAACGCCATCACTGTGAAGAATAATCTGCGCGTTTTTACGATTTGGGAAAGCCGAATTGATGGCATAACTGCCGGTGAAGACGAGGGCCAAAAGCCGGCAGAAGGGTGTTAATAAAAGCCGATGAGGCAATAAAACCCTTTTTTATAGCCGGCGGAACCCTTTTCCGCACTCCGCCACTTTATCGGCCACGACGGCTGAGGACGGTCCTATGTTTACCGTTACCTTCTTTCACTCTGCTCTCAAAATATTTTCCGCTCCTTTAATAAGAGATGGTAAGCGGTAAGGGTTAGTCGATTCTTTTTGACAGCTTGCCCAAATTCTATTAAAACGAATAAATTTATTTATTGTTGAGCGATACACCTACTAAAACCTGACACTTTATCAAATTTTTTATTCATTATCATTTATTAAGTTAAAAATTATTTATATTTCGATTTGTTATATAAGTCAGAGTGCAATTATGTTATAATTCTTGGAATTTTATCAGTTTGGTTGCTTTGCAAGAAATTACAAGATTTATATATTTGAGAAAATTGAAGTATACAATGAAATATTGATTTAAAAAACACGAATTGATGAAATTTAAGTTTTCTACCTAGCCCATGTTATAATAAAATTAATATCGTGTAACTATGAAAATAATGTAGAAAAAGCACTAGCTAAATAAAAAAATTAGTAAGTGATAACAATATTTAATTTTTAATTTTTAACAAACATGGTAGCCCTATGTACAAGATCATATGGCCAATTTGAAGAATAGAAACAAAACATTCACTTCATTCATTTTTTTATGTATTCTTCTATCTACTTTATTAAATGAGGAACATTGACTCTTTTCCTTTCAATTCTTCTACAAATGTACACAAACGTATACTACAAACTGTGTTTAATTAATTGTTTTACACTAATTTTAGTTTATTTAAAAATATTTTCAACTATTTGTTATTGAATTATGTCAACTGGAACTAGTTAATTAGACTAGCTCATGACATAATTACTTACACATTACTGTATAGTACAAATTCAAGGTAAATCAATGCCTATAATATTTTTCGAATCAGTTTAATTGTATCGTCACAATCACCATCTGCAGATTTCAGTAATCCATCGACTATTCCTTAATTATCAAGTGTGAACAGCTCGTATATTTTTGTTACGTTTTCGTCTACTACAAAAGTTAAAAATAAATAATGCATTTGGGCAATGAATATTCAACAGATATCTCCATCCGAGCAGACAGTCCAATTGAATACATTATTGAAAGCAAGGTTAGTCAAAACTTAAGCTTGGAATATATAACGACTGGACCTTATATTTTTTGATCTTTGCGGTTTTGAATTCTCTCCCCACCCCACGTCGGACAGCAATATAATACGAATATTAATTAATCAACATGGTCGGAGAAGGGCGTTAATTGTTCACGCTGTTTTATCGGGTGCCGGCATATTAGCAAGAAGCATGATTACAAATCGTGTACTTCTCACCAACGAGAAAACCGCACTCGGAAGCCGAAGGCTATAATTAATATCTCTACAATTCAAATTAGGAGCTTTTCGCAAGATTGGCAGTCGGCTTGTTTTTGCCACCCGCCCCATTTCACAAAACAAAAACTTCCAACTTACTCGTTACTTACTAATCCTTTCCTCTTTAAGACGTTAACGAGCTTTAGGATTAAAGTTTTTGATACTTTTTGTATGATTTATTTTGAAACGGAAGTTTATTTTCATATTAGGTCGTTTATTTTTAAACGAAACTGTAAAAAATATATGATTGCGATTGATAAGTTTCAGATGCGATAAAAATAATTTAATTTATATGGACCATAGGGAATTATGCTAGGACTAATCCTCTACTTTGTACTGCAGACATTCCCACTTCACATACCACCCTCCAAGGATACCGTCCGATTCTTCTGTTTCTTACTGTAGATCTACAGAGACGTGTCACACATATAACAGATAGGTGGAGACCATGGGAAATTAAGATAAATGAAAGCAAGGTCGCCCATGTCACATGTACACTCCGAAGGAAATCTTCACTCACAATATCCACAAACCAACTGTACTCATTAACTTGGGTTCCTTCCACCTAGAGTCACTTTAACAACGAATCACTGTAACTACAAGACTTAAATAGATTATAGGTCTACTGTACAAACCTTTTTTTAATATAGTTATTTTATTCTATCCAATTCATTAAATTCACTAATTTCGTGGTCCGCTTGACCAATTAATATATTACAATTTAACTTAACTTAAACTAAAACCCTTAATTAATTGTAATAGTTATTTTATTTTATCTTTATTTTATCTCTATGTATGATTAGTTAAATATACAAGTAATACATTATATTTAGTAGTCGATTGACCAAATTACTTCCTTCAATTAATTATTTTTTGTTTTATTTGAAAGGTCTTGGTTGAAATGATAAAGCTAGTGTCACGAGCAGGATTCGAACTCACGACCTTCGGCTCAATACGCCGCTGCTCTATTGTGACTTCGATCCACTCGGACGCCCCATCTTATTATAATAAGAGATCACAAGCAATACGAATTATGTGTTAAGGGAGTGGACAACCATTGTAGGACGACAATCCAAGCTATGTAAATAAAACAAACTTGTACAATCCCCAGTAGCTATGGAATATAATTGTGAAGAACCGCCAAACCATCCAATACCAAACGTCACCAATTCTTACAATCTAAAGTCCTTAGATCAATTATAAATGCGCCATATTATACCTCATACACTACCTCCATTTTATGAAAGTACGAAAATTTACATTAGATTATTGTGTGTTAGTCGATTGAAGAATATCGAATTCTGTTTGCAATGTACATAGATAAAAATGTATTTATTTCTTCAGTTTTATTATAAATCTTAGTTTTAAGCTGAATTATATTTTGAATGCGTTGGGGGTTGAAATGTCTTGAAAGCTCCTGAACCTAACCCTGTTGATCGGGAAGCAACGATCTCTGAGCATCTGGTTCGAGAGGGGCCTCACAACCAAGTAACTGAACTCCGCTGAGGTGAGCTGTCACCCCCCAAAGGAGTGAAAAATCCTTCTGGATGAATGTCCGTAAGGTCATTAAAAAATTTATTTAAAAATTCTATCTTGTTATACATTTGCTACAATAATAAACCATATTTTTAATATCATTTGTTTCTTGTTTTTGAATTTTTCCTCCATTTTTCGTCCATTTATTTTTTCATTGCTTTATTAGGCCTTCATACCTAATTTTTTTGTCCTTCTGTAAAATCAGCACTTTCAATTCTGCAATGTTATGAATACCTTTAGGAATGTGTACCGCCACTTTTCACTTCTTTCCGCCCTCCCCAACCTTTTCGTTAATTAGTTTCAACTCAAAAGAAGTTTTAGAGAGGGAAATTTATTTTTTCATCTCTTCCAACTGGTACTTAACGAGCTTCTTTTAGGCCTGAAGGAGCATTGATGTCATTAGTGACGATGTCGTCAAAATGTGAGGCACCCCGTCGAATTTCTCGTTTTAAAATATATCTTCATTGTTTCTTTTTATTTTTCTTATTACAAGCTATTTTTCTTCAGGCTAAGTTTATGTTACTTAAATAAATTTGACTTTAAAGAGTTTGTACAATGTAATTTAATTATGTTTAAAAATGATTGGAAAGAAATATAAATATCAAACAATTAAGAAGTTTATGTAACAAGACAAGTTAAACAGCCAACACCAAATCAGCCAGTCTGAAAAAACAAATGGTTGGGATGTTGTATACAGATCGGCGTCCTGTAACAAACGGGGTTATCAAATATGGTCAACAATTAGGAAGGGGAACGGAGGTGGACCTGAGGTCTGAAAGAAACTATGGATCTGTTATTAAAAGAATTTTTCCCTCCAGAAAACGAAGATGATGTTACGCTCGATCATAGAATGTTGAGAGAAGAATCTAAACTTTCCGCTCTAACAGAAGGTGAGGTATAAAGAAATAACTAAAAAAATAAACTATTATTTTAGTTAATATTGTATGAAATGTAATATTTTATATGAATCATGTCGAATATATATCGAATATATTATTTAAAAAAGTAACAATTAAGTGAATTCAAATGCAGCGTAATTTCACCCAGATGATCATTATATGTTTCAAAGTAAGACCAGCGAACTCGTCTCACCGCAAACAAGAGAGATCCATTCTGGATCGACAATTTAATGGCGGCTATCAATCATAACGACTCGCCATGACAAAATCAAGAGTGATCAATATATACGTGGCGTAAAATTGCTCAACAATGCTCCAATATTTATAAACAACCGGCTTTAGTCGGAGATGGATGATCAACTGAGCTCAAACACGAAAGGCCATTCCAGTATTTAAAGGAAGTTCGTGGCTGATACGCCTACCCTTACAATTCGATTTAGTTGCATAATTTTTTTCATCTTGTTCCCTCAAATAAAAAAGGAAAACTTAGTGTATGAAAGTTAGCACATTACAACAGTCGGAGGAGATAGCAAGTTATTATTTGTTTGAATACACTTTCATTGCAGTAAATATACTGTAATTCAAGCTATTAGATTCAACTTTGCCAAAAAATAAGAAGGAAATCACAATTTGTTTTTATAGTCATTCATGTTTTAAAAAAGCTATTTTCCTCCCTCAGCACAGTACACCCTGCACTGAGAGAATTTCATTTCCATCTGCCTCCTATACGATTGCAGATATTTCTTAAAGCCTTTCGGTTTATATTACATTAGTTTTAAAGAATATAAGCTTAATATAATAATACCATTTTATGAATAATTTTGATTGTATGCTATCTAAATTTAAGAGTAATGTGACAAAATTGCACTAGGAAAACAGGTATTTAACGGTCTTAAGTATTTAATAATTTGACATAATATGTCGTTCTAGGTTGATAAGTTAACAGAATTAGATTTGTTTATTTTTTAAAAATGATTATTTATTTTAATTTGTTTTTGTGAGAAATGTTGATTTAAAATTGTATAATTTATTAAAGTCTTACAATATGTTCTCGGTTAGTTACATATTTCTGATTGTTTCTGATTAATTCTTTCAATTTCTTGCCTTCGGATCGGGACGAATACAAAACGAAAAGCCGACTAAGGCTGGGGCATCACACCCTCTTGACTTAACCACTGCGTTCTGGCCCCCTGACCATAAAACATTAAAAGAAAATGGCAGTGTCGGTGGGCCGGATCGGCAAAGAAGCACTCGCTTATTCTAGTACACTGTCAATAAGTCGCCCTTGAAGTCCTCATTCGTAAAAAAAAGATCTTCACCCAATTAAAAATAAACAGGTAAGGCTGTCACTGACATTTATTTTTGGGCCAGATCCCGATTATATATATGCACGGCATGCAGAGAAATGGAATATAAAAAGAAGGAACAACCCCTGATCCGTTTATTGGAAGAATTTTTGTGTCACCTATTGTGAGCTGTGAGCGTATATGTATTTATTAGTGTGAATTCGTATTGTGAGAGGATCTAAGGCAAAAGTCGAGTACCTCATTGACCCTGAACCAATTCGTTATTAGCAGCTATAGAATAGGTGTGAGGAACGAATATCGAGTTATTATGAATTATCGAGTAACCACCCTAACTGAGTGTAATAGGAAAGAATGTGTTTAGATATAGGAACAGATTACGTTAGGTGCTGAAATGTCCTAGTTGTTGGTAGCAACAGAGCCCAACCTTAATAGCTATACGGATAATACCGAGTCCTGCAAAACGTTGGAACTGCCGGTAGACTGCGATAAGTGATAAGCTCAACTCTGTTCATGACTGCTCTTAGATATGTATGGTGACCGTTAATTAATTATTTGGAGATCGTGAGTTTCTGTATAATTTTGAAAGGCTAATCAGGCCGAACCATTACCAAATTTTCCCATTGTCAACTCCTCATAGAAAAATGGATTTCTATCCCTACTTCCTTCCTCAATCTCAATATTAAAAATCAATACTGAAAATGACATTTTTTATTTATTCATTCATTCTATGTTTATTTTTCTACACTTGCGTAAGGAAATTGAGACGGACTGTTTCCTAAAAATTTCATTGTAGATACTGGATCCAGGATGCTACAATTCTACACGTCTCGCCATTGGAAATGCATCTAAAAAGCGTTAACACTACGACAGCTACTTAGATTTAATTGTGATTTATAGAGGCTGGGGGGTAAATCTCAATGTGTGATTTCCAAACAGTTCTTTGGTTCCTGTTACATTGCGTCTTCATTTTGAGGGTACCCACCCAGCACTCGGGAGAAAAAAAGGCAGATTTTCCATGAGGATGGGCACTGAACTGGCTACTTCTCAAATCTTCCTTAAAACTCATGATAAAAATGAAAATGAAAACTCACTCTTACTGCTTTTAGCTCTTACTGGATAAGTAATCGAGTGGCGCAGGCAGGCGAACATACTATCACTGAAACTCTATTAAAACCGTGTATTAACGACATTGTCCCATTGTTTGATGAAGAAACAGTAAAACATATAAGTTCGTTATCAAACAATACTCTCAAAAGACGGATGGATATTTAATTTATCAAAAGATTGTAAAAGAATCGTTGGTTTCTTGCATTCAATATAATTAGGACTCTTAGTCATTGGTCAAATTTTTATATAGTTTGGATGAAGTCAGGTATATAAATTGGAAGGTTAGGGATGGGTCGTTTTGAGATAATGATTTGAAACATAATCGGAGTGTAAATGATTTGACGGAAAATTTTCAGCTGAATAGATTGGAGGTGTTGGGAATTGGAATTCTTGGTTGAACTCCACAGTTCACATCCCTACCCCAGAGAGGTCCGATTATCGTCGTGTAAGATAGAAGTTTGTTTTTAATTATTATTATGAGATCGTAAGATGCGGTCTGGTGTTAGGTAGGTTTTAAAAAAACATTTTCTTTATCTTGCCAACTTTTCTATCTTTATTGGGATCATCTTCAGGGCCTTGTGTTGTCTGCATTTCAACAAAAAAGCTCTCTGGTTAATAGCCGATGCAAGGATGTCCCTCAGGATAATCTTTGCTTGGTGTCCATATGTAGTTGAAATCTGTTCGTTGAATCCCATTGTTGGGGGGGAAGGGCTTTCGTTAATTTGAAATACCGATTTCCTTACCCAATGTCCCACTGGTTCAATGGGGGAATTAATTTTAATTTTCCAGATCTCAATTAATTTCAGAGAAGAAGAATAAATCAATCATATATGGTTATTAAATTGAAGATAGTTATCCCGAAGACGTGACTCTCCTTTCCCTCCTCTTTAACTTTGAGATTAAATAAAATTACCCACAATTTGAATATATGGCATGCACACATGTATGCGGGTAAAAACGATAAATAATAAGGTTTTATACATATAAGAATATATTGTTATAAAAAATATGAAAAATAAAATTTCTTACTTGATTAGAACATAAACAAGATCAGATAAAATTAAAACTAACACCTTTCAATTGATCGATATATAAATTAAACTAAACAACTTCTTAAATTAGGGTCATTTGACCAGATCGTGTTATTTGATTGACCGAATTGAAACAAAATGAAAATGATTACGGTTTTAATGAAAGGAAATGAATTAATATTGACCCTAATAATGTTACTCATGTAAAGACGTGCACGTTAACTATGAATTGAATTAACTTAACTAAAACTTGCATGCAATAAAATAATAATAATAAAATAAAGTAAACTTAAGGATGAAGAAAAAATGGCGAAGCAGGCATGAAAATCGAAGATGTGAAGTCCCAAATGATGAAGCCACAGATGACGAAGAAGCGGAGACGATGAGGAAAACCAGACGAAAAACGACGACGAATAAAATAGATGAAATGAAGACGATCCACAGAAAATACAGCCTGGTGACGTTACGGTATGAGCCCGAGATTCCTCGATCCTTTCGGCGGTGGTCCCTGATGGTATAGGGATCGACGATGTGACGGAGCGAAATCGATATAATAATCGATAGGCCGATGGACCGGAGATAGATGTTTTGTCTTTCAAGGTTGAGTAAAGACTGCTCCTCGATGTCTCCTACTGGTCCAAGGGTCCGTGATATCGGCTATCCTTGCTTGTTTTGTCCGTTTAATCCGTTATGGGTCGCTTAATCAATAATTTTGAACAAATGAAATATTTATCCCCGATACATGTGTAGAATACTAATGAACTTAAGGCATGCAACCATAATCAAACATTAATATATATAATTAAGAGAGAAAGAGGGGAAAAGGAGGCAAGACTTCGAAATTTACAATATTATAAAGAATAAACACGTCAACACCCATGTTCTTCAATGTCTAATTTTTAACGTGAGTCAGGTAATTCTAATAGTAATGTTTAATGTTGAGCTGTTTCTTGTCTTTTCAGTCTTATGTAGGGATTCCAAGTCAGTTATTTATCTATGAAAAGTACAAGATAAAGCTCAAGGTCACTGGTTGACAATAGTTTCCCATTTACGCTCACTTGGGGCGGGGAGGCAGAAACCTTTACGCAAGGTAAAATTTATCTGTTCGCTTTTCGTTAGATTTATTATCATTATTCATTTTGTGACCATGCTTTAGTTTTTAATACATTCAATTGTTGTAAGCGTTGAGAGTTTGAGGACACCGATTTACGTGAAAGAATCGCTGTGTCATCAGCGAATGTATGTGTTGAAATGTTAACACGTGTAGGAATATCTGCAAGGTATAATGAAAAAAGAAATGAATCAAATATGCTTCCTTGACGAACACCCGCAATAATGGATCACACCCGCGTACAGAATGGCAATACAGTCCCTTGATAGACTCGGCAAATCAGTCCATCAGTAAAACGTTTGAATATTTGAAGGAGGATGTTCTTTAGTTTTCTCAGCAAACCCGAGTGGCAGACTGGATAAAAATCAAATTTACAACAAGTGCTATCAAGTATTTGTCTACTTGTTTCAAATGTGTTTTCTCATTGATAAAAAAAAAAAGTTTCCAAACTCTGGCTTCATCGAAAACCCAAAAGTTTTCATTTAAGCCTTGTCAAATATTACTACATAGCCCTGCAAGTATCTTCGTTGGCAACAATTTACTTGTATATAAAAATAAATTATATACTAATTACATATTAAAAAATATATACTAAAATACGTATTATTTCTTGTAGGTAAGAAGTGATAATTGATCTATTTATTTCACTTCCAACTATACATTTGTTTAATTTATCACTAATGTAGAATAAATTTGACTTCAGGTTTAAACTCACTTGAAACTGTCATAATTTGAGCATGAAAACTGTGATATCTTTGATAAATTGAAAAAATTATGCGTAATAAATTCCAATAAATCAACATTTTTAATTTAAAGAAATTAACCTTTTCGTATTTTTGAACAGTTTAAGGAGTCTTTATCTCGAAACTAACTTTTTTTTATTTTTTACATCAGCAATTTAAAATCTTCCAGTGGCAAATTAATTAAAGCATAAAATATTTAATATAAATATAGAATATAAAAATATTTTTCAGTTGACCCAACGACCGAATTAAATTGGCAACACGCAATTTTTTTTATAACTTAATAATCATTATTTAATCTATCTGTACAATTAATTACCGATATTTTACAGAATTTACAATCAATTTACATATTTTTGTTTCAAATTTAGTAAGATATGATTCAAATAAGGTAATCAATCTTTTAAACATTGTTTTTTTTAATTGTTTAATATTTGGACGAAATAGCAACTCCTGACATTCTAAGTAGGCGAAAAATTGAAGTGCTTTTTATTTAACTTCGAGTTAGTCATGCATGTAAGTATCAAAACATTTTTTTGTTTTACTGTTAATTTTTCTATACGAATACGAATTGGTAAATGCCAAAACTTAATGTGAAAAATAATAGGTAACATATTATTTGGATTGTTTATTTAAAATAATGTTATACTTCAACGTTGTTAACACCTAATCAATACGAGAATATAGTACCTCTGGTAGTGATTTCAGATGTGTGTGAATACCATGTCGTGCACAGGTCTTGTAAATCAAACACGTCGAATTGTACGTCACATTGAATAAAAGGCAAGCATAATCCACAGAGGGGAAAAACATTCCTGGGATTGTCATGGGGTCGACACTTCAACAAATTGATCGGCTCATCGCCATCCGACATCTGCAGCATCGGAGCACAATTCCGTGAATTCTCAATTCAGGCATTTTTGCCCTCGTCGCGTCGCGCCGCTAAGACATGACTGGAGAATTTCAAAAAAGCGGTTTCAAGACAAGAAGAGTCATCAAAATCATACTTAAAGGCTAGGGCCTTGGGGCTATGTTTCTCTTCCTGGAAAGTTACATCGGCTCATTAGAACGTTTATGTGTGTCCTGGCTCAAATAAAGTGCTGAAGAAAGAAAAAAAAATGACTATGGACTCGGCCATGAATTAAAAATTAAAATTTTTTTAACAAATGCTCAGCAATTAAAAAAAGTATGTCAGAATCAGAGAGAGTAGAAAGAAGAGTTTGAGGGAAAGCCAAATATAAAGCATAAATTGAATTTTGTTGCAACTTGAGTTTCAAACCAATCATAAAGCAACAATTGAAGTTAAATAATCGCACGGCGGAAGAGACTTTTTAAAAGGAATTTTTATTGTAAAAAGATTACAATAGCGGAACCGACATTATGACAGACAGAACGCAACAGTAAGAGTGAGCCCCTTCGTAGTAGATACGAGGGTTTTTATACATGCTTGTTTTAATTAGTTTAATTGGTCTAAGGGCTGATGTGTTTGGTTGCAATGATAAGAAGGGATAAGAAGGGCGCTTTAGGCCCCTAGGCTAATTGGATGCTGATATCTGGCTCGCTGATACTATGTCACCTCTGACCTGCTCGACTTATCTAAAGTGCCGGTTGTCTACATGACATGTAGGTCGTTTCTATAACTTTGATTACCAATAAAAATGGATTTTAATTATGTTGTCCAAATAATTTTTTAATTTCAAACAGAACTCAATGTTTTAACAAAACAAAAGCACCTTCCAAGTTCACTGTCATAAAGAGAAATATGAAAAAAATTGAATCAGTACGGAGCTAAATTAGGAAAATATTGGTAGATAAAGAATTAATATTACTGTTACATAAAGAATAAGTTAGTGGGCTCTAATTAGATAGGTATACAATGTAAAGGTAAAATTTCTCTAATATAGTATATTTCACAAAGATCTTTTCTTTAAATAATGTAACTAATACGACTACGGACATGGAATGACAGAGTTTTATGACGTATTGATAATACTAGGTCAATTGCTCTTATACTTGTTGTTAATAGGTGTCCGAGCGATTATTAATACGATCCGAGAAATAAAATTCAGTTTAAAATTTGAAATATTTATATGTTTTTTATAATAGTTGCACTGTTAGAAATAATCAATGGAGGAGTGAGTGCGGTGTTCAATCCTTGTAAAAAGATAGTTCCTACTCGCAGAAAGTCGTTTTCCAGCCATCCCGACTTCGAGGATTTGCCTCACCATCAGGTTGGAGGAGTTCTTCAACCACGTCTCCCGGCTTGAATTGCAAAAGTCAAACTGATGATGCGCTAAAAGCTCAAAACCAGGTCGTTGACAAACAACTTCTTGTGAGTAGGAACTATCTTTTTAACAAAAGTTTCAGTCTTTGTTGTGCAAAGTTATTAAATTTATTACATATCATTCGATTCTTTTCCCGTAGAAAATAATTACAAGAAAAAATACAGGCTCGATATAAAACCCGCTATAGTTTATAAAAACAGTAAAATGAGCATTGATTTTATCATTTTATTTTAGACAAAGCCGATTCGGAATTGCTTCAAAGAGTCGAATAGGAATTCTTAAAGGAAACAATAAATATACATTTTTAAGATCTATCAGACTGGGTGGCATATTTTTCTCGACGTCCGAAGGCACGGTTTAGCATTCGTAACTCCCAATATATTTTAACCAATAATTCACTGGTTTCGTGGTCCGTTCGACCAATTAATATAACACAATTAATTACGGTTTTTAGTTGAGATGAAAAAAAGTTAATGGCACGAGAGGGATTCGAACCCACGACCTTCGGCTAGATACGCCGCTGCTCTACCACCTGAGCTATCGTGACCTCGATCCTCTCGGACATCAACTCCCCATCTCATCTGGTCGAACGGACCACGAAACCAGTGAATTAATGATTTAAAATGAAGTATACTTCACTAAAGCTCTCCGTCGCCATTTCAATTGTCGTCGAGAATCCAAACAGATTACACGATATTTGAAATATGGCAAAAGGAGGCAAAACTCGTAAGGTGAGGTTGAGATGGGGAGTTGATGTCCGAGAGGATCGAGGTCACGATAGCTCAGGTGGTAGAGCAGCGGCGTATCTAGCCGAAGGTCGTGGGTTCGAATCCCTCTCGTGCCATTAACTTTTTTTCATCTCAACTAAAAACCGTAATTAATTTTAACCAATGTTCTACAATCGTTGGAAATCAGTACTCCTCTTCTTTGAGAGTCAATAACTTTTGAAGTATTTATTTCATTATAAGTGGAGCATATAAGGATGAAGTCAACTAATTTTTAAACTTTAAGATCAGATAACGCAGCGCTCAATTTATTAGTTTCAACTTTAATCCATTGCTTTTTAGATTAAATACGGAAAATTAGGAGCTATCGTACTCAAAATAAACAGTAAAAAATGCTTTTATACAGATTAATCTTATTTGCACAGAAAGTAGCATTATGCCCATCCATTTTGCAACGCCTGAAGGGTTGCTTTTGTATGCGCAATTAAATATTTCGTAATAAATAATTATGAAGAGTGATTTTAAATGTAGAGCAATCAAAATATTTTGTTCTTTAATTAACACGTACTATTTTCTTGTGTAATTGCTTAAAAATTGTAATTTTTTTTTAAATTCAAATCTACCAGACGCCATTGTCTTTGCTGTTAATATATTGTATTTATAATTGTAAGTTTTATAATTGAAAATAAATATTATTATTATTATTATATTTAGAGATGATTAACAATTCTATGCTTAACATAAAATTGTTTATTTAGAAGCAGCCAAAATAAGGCTTTGATGGGAAATCATTTAGCTCTACCACATAATCCTTTATACGCCCACCATATCTGTGGGTCAAAACCCAATATTGCAGTCGTTTCAAGTAAGAGGATGGTGTAATGGAAAAGTAAAAACGCCTTAGATTTTGCAAGATTGTATCAGAAAAGCAGATAATTTGATAACATAAAAGCTTTCCCCATTTTTTTCTTTTACATCGCGGTTTTCAGAACAACTCCTACCTTCTGGGAAACCGGCCAAAGCCGATGTTTAACATTGTCCCCAAGTTTATTAATCGATAAAACCTTTTGGGAATATCCTATAACATCTGGGCGGATAATTTGGCCGTTCAGTTCGGTCAATTGCAATGTATTATTTATATTAATCAATACGATACAACCATTTAGTTCTGGATACTATTTTTCATTGTAATTTTATTTTTACAAAACTTATTTTTCTTTATGACGACCGCACTCTCGCCTCCTCTCTCACTCACTCTCTCACTCTCTCTCTCTCTCTCTCTCTATCTATCTATCTATCAATCTATCTATCTATCTCTCTCTCTATCTCTATCTATCTATCTATCTCTCCATGGGATAGTAGAAGAAAGATTCAATTTTATAATACTTATTTCATGGACTCTAGACTTTAAAACTAGTCAAATGAAGTTAAACCTCGTTGTTTCAGTGAAAGCAGTATTAATCATATTAATGGTGGATTTTAAATAGATTGGGTTTCATGACTGACTCCAACCAGCTGCAATATCCTACGCCACTAAAATTATTTTGGGATGTTTCACCGGATGACTCCAAATTCGCAATAACTTCTAATTTAAATTTTAAAATATCCTGATAAAATAAATTATCCCTGTGCCAGAAACACGAGTAATCTTTTTAGTAATTTTTATTTATGGCGGTTGAACGTTAAATGGTTTTGTTAACCATCATCCCTTAGTTGGATGATGAAATCAGTGTAAAGAAAAGAACAAGAGACAATAGTAACTGATGTGGATGAATAACACGTATTTTTAAATGCTGAAATTAAAGATAATTAAAGATTATTCAGAAATCGTGAGATGCAGTTTGGTGTGACTTAGATTTAGAAAGACATTTTCTTATCGGGCCAACTTTTCGATCTTTATTGAGATCATCTTCAGGGCCCAAAATGTACGTTTTCCTTGTATGTGACATTCTTGTGTGTCGTGTTGAGAGTAATCTTTAATCGTTAATCTAGATTAATTAATTGTTCACATTACACACTAGAGTCGTTATCAGATAGTTCTGTATAAAGCTGTGATCTGAAAATAATCAATCTTTGTATAATAATTTGCATCTTTATTTGTACTCCCTGTTTTCGATTTGTGATTGTAACTTTTAATAAGGAATTACACTCGATAGCTTACATTTGCCTTGCTAAGATTGTTAGCTGTTGAGTATTGAAATATCACTGTTCAGATAAGTTGGATAGATTTTTATGGGAATTGAAAAACAAATCGTACACTGATAATGGAAAGCTTAATTTAATATTTCTTAAATAAAAGTACAACTGACCATTGGTAGTTATTCAGGGTTTGCTATAATATGAATAGCATATATAAGGCGTGACCGCTGTTGGTGTGTAAATATGTTGAATATCAGTTTAAAAAATCCATTAATCATTTGATTTTATTAACAAGTAAAACGTAATTTAATAATAAATTGTTAAACACAGTCCAGATTAACGATGAACTTTTTTTAACACTTTTACTAGTTTGATGATTAATTAGTCGACTAAAATTCTAATCAATTACGCCCAATTCTTGTTTCATTAGGCGTCCTTCGTTCTATATTCATAGTTCTCTGACAAACAAAATCGGTAAAAATTTTAAAGGTTTGATATTCCTGATTAACGTTTTGTGTTTTTAACAATTTTTTATTTGCTCCGTCTATTCATCGAAACCCAGTATGAAGAAGAAAAAAATCATCTAAGTCAGTAATATTCAAAACCTTAAGTGCCGGAAATTGTAGAAAGCTTCAGACAAACGTTGCAAACCTCCTTTCGGGTGTTGGCGAATGGAATACTGTTAGCTCATCAAGATAAAAATTTGCAACCATTCGCTTGTTTTACTAATGCCCCACCTACACTTCATACGCAATTTTCGTTCGATAAATGTATCGTTTCTATTGATTTTGAGGGTAGACCGCGGAGAAAGGAACGTAAATAGAGAAGTTTTCCGAATTCGAAAGGCCTTATTCTCGTTGATCAGAGACGTAAACTATGAGAAAAATGTCCACCAGTCTTAGAAATTTAAAGAAAATACAATTGTATTAATTCATAGAAAGTTTCGGTTTATTAGACATCGAAGAGGGTTGAACTTCTGGATCAGTGTTAGCCTTAGGAATATGTTGAGCTTATACAGCTTTGCCCAAGGAAACATTTCGTGAAACAAAGTGGCGCTGGCGGTTGTATCAATTTTTGTTTGTCTTCGGCAGCCTCATTCAAAGTCAGAATTTCATCCAGGATTCATAGAAAGACTTGTAATCCTATCTAATCTTATCCAACCGAGCCAAAAGGTTGTCAGAATCTTTTGTAATGTCGTAAACAGCTTGAACGTGTGGGAAATATTTCTTCACCCTTTGAACAGTTGCATTTACTAATGACATTTTCACTATCTATTAGTGCAGTTTATATAACTTAAATTATTAAGTCGATGTAAAGAATTTTATAATTTGATGCGTTAAGTGTACAAAGAGAGAAAGATACAAATGAAATTGTGCACGGTCCGTTAGAAAGTAATTACTAAATAAGCTATGTGTGCAGTTGAAGCTATATATCGCGAGTTATAATTATTTACTTTTTCTCTCCCAATTTCGGTAATCTAAAATTCTCATCTACGTAATCCAATTCTCGATCTACTCACATCATACAAGCCTTCCTGTTTTGTCTAGTCCTGTTCACCTACTTTTCGCTTCTGAATCGCTTCCATACATACCACTAATTAATCTCTCTCTCTCTCTCTCTCTCTCTCTCTCTCTCTCTCTCTCTC
>CM077106.1:30823222-30871493 GCA_039619505.1 Cimex hemipterus | reverse complement strand
CTCTCTCTCTCTCTCTCTCTCTCTCTCTCTCTCTCTCTCTCTCTCTGTTTCTTTGTTCTTTCTCATACTCTCTTTTTCTCACTCTATCCCCTCTAATCACTTAACCTCTCTCCTTACTCGCATATGCACATTTTCCTATTTATTCTCACACTTTTTAAATGTGTCACGCTCATTTTCTATCTACTTATTTCTTCAGTCACTCTCTCATTCTATCACACACTTCAACACTCGCTTATTTACTCACATCCTCTCTCACTAGTTTTCTATCTGCTTATATATTCAGTCGCTTTTTCTATGAATCTCCGTCCTCCCTCATCATCAATGGGAGAAATCGCCGTTCGCCGTGAAGGTAATTCCTAGTTTATGACTCTGCGTTATCTTGGTTAAGAAAAGTTTCAGCTATTAAACTGCTCTCCATCTTGCTTGTTGAGAATATCAGGCAAACTGTTGACAAATTAGTACTTTATTTGATACCGACCGACAAGGGCACAGAGGTTGTTAAAATTCTATAACATCGTAACTTTCGGTAGATTGTACACGAAAGAACAAACAAATAGAAGCAACTTAATTTTTTTTCCAAATATGTAAATTGATCTATTTATTATTATCATTATTATTCCTTAAGACACCTAGACGGAAAAGCAATTGGAATAACCTTTAAGATAGGAAGTTCCCAAACTGAATACGACTTAAAATTTTTATTAACTAGTCGATATTACAATTTAACGAAAAAATAAATAAATAAATAGCAAGACGACACGACATGTCAAGTCGTGGTTCGTAGTCTTTCGGGTAGCACACGAGGCTCAAATAAGATTAACATAATTGGAATATTACTGTGCGGACAATAAATAAAGCTAAACGCTTGACCAGAGGACCATTGAATATATGTAGCGGACTGTATACATATTAAATTAAAATGAAAGAGAATAATTATAAGCGGAAAAAAAGGGTAAATAAGGTGAACTCACCGTTCGCCGTTTTCAGACAAACACAGAATCCACTAAGTTTCGGGTTCTAGGGCTGGCACTCGCGTGGTAGTCGGCATATCCTAGGGCGATGCGGTTAAACGGAAGAGGTGATAAGACAAGTGCGAAGAAATTTGAAGGAAAAGTTCGGCCATGCGGTTTTACCAACCAACACGTGAGCGGACGACATGATTAACCGAATTCGAACAGTGGGCGCCTGATTCTCTTTTTCTTCTGGAAACGAGCCCTCGAAATTAACAGCGCGATCGAACAATTTATTTTATTGGATGATTCACAGGATTTTTTTATTACGTGAAGTACAATGAAAACAAATTTCGCCTGCTTTGAAATAAATTTTACCAAGCAGTGCCGATTTACAACTTTTAAATTTTACAGCAATAGAGTAACTGTCCAGGGAAAACGGATTTACTTCGTCATCTATCTTCATGTGACTTCCTTTTTTTACTAGGCTTCAACCTTTACAACTTGCTAGTTAGAGGATAATGATAAAGGGTGCAGCTTATTACGTGACTTGCTTTCTATGTTCTGTTAAACGCTTTTTGAATATTAACAACCTCGCTCTAATGAGGAGTAGTAATTTAATATTTTAACTAACGATTCTTTGTTCATTTCAAAAAGCACACAATATTACATTAATTTTAACTATTCACTATTTGACTGAGGGCATACATTTGGCATTAAACAATATCGAACAAAAAAAGACATGGCACCAACATGCTGACCAACAATAGACATGGATGACCGAAAAGTAGCAAAAAATATTTCCCGAATCTAGTGTCGTTGTTTACCAGAATATCACATCTATACCAAAATGGGGCAGTTTTTGAAGCTAATGATGGGTCCATAATAAGTACCCATCTATCATTTTTTATTTACTTTTTCAACTAGTACTCCTTTTCTTTTGTGGTTGGTTTGTGAAATGGAATTGTCACGTTATAGTAATTTTTAAAAGTTCAACGGCATGGGCATTATTGAATAAAATTTTATGATTTCATAGTATCTTTAACCTGTACTTTCACATGGCCAATCAGGACGATTTGTTCAAACTATGCTGTTTCATCACCTTTAACTGTTAAGAAGGATTATATCAAAATTTTAAATTTTATAAAACTGGAGTGACACAAGTAGGTAAGGTGGATGGTCAGACAATTCGAGCGTGTCTACGGTATTTTCATATCAACCAGGGCTGACCTTCTCCTGATATTATAATAAAATAGATTATACATTTTTTTTAAATTGTACAAAAAGTTGTACTAAACTCATTTCAGGACTGTACTGATATTTTTGGTGTAACTTTTCAATGGGCAGCCATTTGGATTGACAACTCTGTGCGAAATGTAAACTTAAACCACTACTTTCTTTGTTCGTGGGGATGCTCGGATAGCACATATTTTTATTTCTGTGGCGTAGGTATCGATTATGCAACATAATTAGTTTTCCCTACACAACTGTGCAGAACATTTAAAACTGAGTTAGTATGTTTTCAAATAAATTTGATCAAGCCGTGTCGATTTGCAACTTGTAAATTTTACAACAAAAGAGTAACTGCCCTGGGAAAAAGGATTTAATTCATTATTTGTCTTTATATGACGTGGACATTTCTACCTGCCTATTTCTTATCGCTTATTCTGTGTGTCTTTCTCTTTTTTTCCTCTCATTCTTTCTCTCTCTTTCACGCACATGCACCTTCTCGTATTTACTTTACTTACATATCCTCTCGTACCATTTATTATTTGCTTATTTCATCAGTCGCTTCTTCTTTGTGACTGTTTGTTTCCTTCCTCTCAAAAGGTTGGATTGAGATAAGAAGTTGATGTCCGAGGGATCGAGCTCGATAGCTTAAGAGGTAGAGCAGCGGTGTTTCTAGGCGAAGATCGTGGGTTCGAATCCCGTTCGTGCGATTGATTTTTTTATATCAACTGAAATCTTTAACTAATCGAAAAATATTACTTGATGAAACGAACTACAAAGACTAGTGAATTTAATAAACCCGAGGGTTACCGTTAATTTATTTTAAAAAATAAAACATGGAAAATCATAGGAAGAGAGGGCATAGTTTATAAACATACGCCTTTCATGATTGTTCAACATTTCAACATTATTTTCAATGCTATTTCTGTCATTTGAAAAAATACTTTTAGTTTTTATTTTAAAAACGATTAAAAATGGTCACTCACACTGGACGTATTGATGTTCAACCTAAAATACATTAAAGAAAAAAAATTCACAACAAATTGTCCATTTTATATTCTTTTTTATGTAATATATTCAAAGTGACCAAGAAGGTCAGAGTCTAAAACCAAACCGGAACTGGGTTTAATTATTTATTAGGTATGATGACATAAAATTAAATCGGGACCAGGACGCCAAGGACATAAAAACATATAGTGGTATATGGTAAAAGATTTTCCTCGTATATTCTTACAGCCCTAAAAACATTCTGGTAAAGATTAAGAATCGTAAACACGTGAGACATTTGTTGTACTCAATTTGTTGTAACTTTTTTAAAAGCAATCATTGAAGTGTGACGATCATACAAGGCATGTTTTAAACAGAGAAATGACTTAGTTCTTTAGTATAGAAAACATATAGAATTGTTTTTCATTATGACCATTAAAGGATGTACCAAATCAACTATAAAATTAGTATGTATGTTCCTGTTTATTTTTCATATTGTAGACTATTGCCGGAAGTTCCTTAAAACCAGATAGCATTCATGATTATAAATAGATAATGATGGTTCACCGATGTTAATAATATTTCATGGCTAAATACTTTGTTGCGTGATTATATTAATTTTTTGACGATAATTCGGTATTACTTTTTTTCAAGCTAGAATAATAAAAATAGAATAATAGGTTTAATAGATAAATGGACTTGACACTATGAATCGGTGAAGTTTATATAGCCAGAAGATATTTCTTTAATTACTTAACCTTTATGTAAGATATTGGTTTTAATAAAAAAGACAGTGTCACGAGCGGGATTCGAACCCACGACCTTCGGCAAATACGCTGCTAGTCTACCCGAATTTTTCCTCTTGTAGGCCATTTTCACCCAATACCTTTTATAAAGATTTAGTATTGAAAGAAGTTATTTGGTTATTCTGACTACAAATCTAATCGATTTCAAATATGTAATTAGTTTGTATTTTCTACCATACGAAAATTAACTAATATTATGGTCAAATTATTTCTCAATTATATTTTCGAAGTTCATTTCCACGTGAATATAATATAACAAAATATCATCATCAATGAATGATCAATTAATGAACAGTTAAAAGTCTGTAGAGTAATGCGTAGTTAGTCACGAGGCATTTTTTTTCAATTTAGCGTAGATCAATACTTTTAAAGAAAAAAAGAAATATCATAGTAGAACTTTTTAACAGCAAACATTTATCCTTGGTTGATCCGTTGCACTTTTTTAAGATTTAGCAATTTTGCTAGGTTGAAAGTTTGTAAGTCCGTAGAGAAGTTGGTTAAAACGGTCGAATTACTTCAACTATGAGGTTGTTTTTTTTTCCCACCAAAGGACTACAGTTATGAAACAGGCAATGTGTGTAGAATTTACCTCTCCAACATCTTTTTTATTGTTGTTTCTCTGTTAAGACTAAAACTCTAGTTTCACTGTTAAGACGCTATAACGTATGGAAATTAAATTAAAAGTATTTCTGTGAACTCGAAATTATTTTCCCCTTTAAAATGTACCTAAAACACATAAAACATGCACTCTCACGTTCTCGTTTAGCATAAATAGGATTTTTTTAAGTTTTAATCTGCGGTTTGCATTGTAAAACATCAAAATGCTTTTAAACAAATAGCAAGGTAATAATATCACGGTGATTAGTAAAAGATAAACTTTTAAATGCATGTTCGTTTAAACTTATAAAGATTTTATCCAATAAGGTTAATTTAAACTAATTTTACTTTGGATTCTGTTTTCCCGAAATCCGACGATCTGAGTCGTGTAAATTTTGAATAGTAATTGTACTATAAGTATTTCCTGCTTACATTTTGATCATTTGGGGTGGGGGGTTACGTATATTCTTATTGTTTGTATTTCCGACGTTCTTTTAACCAAAATTAGGCTTTAGTGAGTACAACTGTTAGATTTGAAAATCCTCCATATTGATATGCCGCTGTTCATGCCAAAACTGTGCAATACAATTATGAAACAAAGCTGTCAATACTTGATCTAATTGTATCAAATAATATTACGGAATAATGTAAGTAAAAATATTTGTTTTTAAAAAATACAGTAAGAATGTTGGTAGTTATGGAGAAGAATACAAAGAATCTAGTACAGCGAATAAAATCTAAACCGGAATTATTTATTTGCATGTATTTAATGTTTTACATCTGTCTCGCTTAAGTTAGTTTATAAATAATTAAAGATTAATTTGTCATGATATGTTGCTATTTTTGATATTGGACATTCCGATGTCTTATTTTCAGCGGTTTTATTCTACTGATAGCCATCAAGGAGCCATTTTATTACTGTATTTTATTAGTTTTATCACAAGATTTATTCTCTACCAACAACAAGTTATAAACCAACCATCTATAAATTATAACTATCTCTATTCAGCGTTAATATTCATTTCAAAAATAATAAAATTATTTTCTCATACTATATTTTTTCCTCGTGTGCCAATTTTAATGGAATCCGTAATTGTTTGTATAACCATTAAAATGGTATGTATGGGAAGAAAGAAAAAAGTCCGAAGTGAAGATGACTCGTCGTAAAAGGACATATTTATACCGGCCTTGCCTACTCTCAGGCCAATTACGCCGCTCAAGTAATAATGCTGCCTCGATATTTCCAGTGGGGTCACACTCGTTTCCAAGTGAGAAAAAAAGCTTTTAGACATGTCGTGCATCAATCGTAAAACCTCCCGGAATTATATATATGATTTTATATGTACGTAATGTAGAATATTTCTGGGCAGACAAACAGGTGAGGTCATCGCCGGTTCTCTTCTTGTTTGCCTTCTTTTTTATGTCCTTTCGCGCGTATTTTGTTGTAAGCTGCAACCGTTCGAGCATCTTGATCTGGTTGCTGACTCTCTTCTATTAAATGTATACCAGGTTAATATCCTAAAAGTCTAGCTCCTCGTTTGTACCTCAGGTTGCCAATTACAGAATATAAACAAAAACATTCAACACATACACCACCAAAAAAACCTTTAATGAACATTACATTTTATTTATTGTAAAAAACCAATACAATAGCTTGAGCGAAAAATAGCGACAATTTTCTGTTTTGCCAGTGCGATTGTGAGCGGAGTTGGGAGGGAGTTTTGTAACGGAGAATGTTTTGACAGGTTGTTGAAGTTGTTAATTTTCGTTAAAATGGTCAGAAATGGTGAATTTTGTGTACTTCTTCACCAAATAATTTCGAAAAATTGCCAAAAATGAAATTTTCGGCCGATCAGAATGGTTGTAATCTCATTCGAAGAAAATAAACCTCTACAGATATTGTTTTGAGCTGTTTTATGATCAGGATAACGATCTATATCACGAATAAGGTGAAAAAGAAAACATGGTTTTTCAAAGTTTTTTCCCTGTAACTCGGAACTGAAGGGTTTGCGGTCACAGGTTCATAAGACCTACGTTACTCATCGTTCCATTTCATATTAAATCTGGAACTGTGGCTGAATCGACTGGGGACACCCTGTATACATATATGCGCGCGCGCGTGTGTGTGTGTACAAACTGCTCGAAAATAAAATAGAATATTAGTAGTGTAATTAATGTCAGTGATATATTCTTGTTAGTTAGATAAAACAAAATAGAAAATCAAACCAAAGGGTGGCAAAAGTTAATCTTCTGATTTTTAATAAAAGATGGACTTAAGAATAGTAAATAATATTTAAATTATTCATATTATGAAGATTACCCATTTCAAATACCTGTTCTCTGTTCTCCATTCTCTTTAACCATGGAAAGACATCATATTGAACCACTCACAATAATATTGCCAACTTCCTATTTTTAATTTTAAAAAATTTATTATCATATTTTATATATTTCTATATTTAAACAATTTTATAAAATGGATTAATTCCATAAAGTATGTTAATATTAGTATTATCAATATGGCGTAAGCATAAAGCAAAACCGAGATTGATCAAGAGTTGATAAATTTAATAGAAATGTATGCTAACGAATAAATAATTTTATAAAATATATTAAACAAGAAGAAAAGACATATTTCTCTCAGTGTAACACATTATTAATTACAAACTATTCACATTAAACCAATAAAATATTTCTTTGCCAAAAATGGAATAATTTTATCAATTAGTTTTATGAAGTAGAATTTCTTTAATATTAGAAAAACGAAAAATGATAATATAAAACAATAAAAAAACTTTTTTTTATCTTGTTTAAAATTAAACACAAAAGTGCCAATTTATGTTGTTTAATTATACTTTACTATTTATTGTGTTATTATTTTTCTTTTCGATGTATTACTGATTGATTTTTGAAAATTCATCCATTACATATTACATGAAAATTGGTGTGATTGCTCTGATTTTCTTTTTTGAGAATAATCACTTCTTATTCGATCCTTTCCATTAAGCACATCATGTCTGGCAAGACAAATCGACCAACAGAAACCTCAAAGTGACAGTCCGTTAAATTTCATAAATTAACCTAATATTGATAATTAAATAAAGATTCAAAAAGTTCTAGATTCTTATCTAAACAAAATGACACGCCGAGAAAATAGTATCAGTACGTAAACCGTTCAGTTTTTTTTTTGCTTATTGGCCCAGATAGAACTGTCTCCGAGTGTGGACTGACAGTTTTTCGATAATCAATTTAGCCTTATTGCTTTATTCGCGTTTGCGCGTTGAACATTGGGATGATGAAAATTATGCAGAGAGAGAGAGATAAATCATAAAGCTTTATTAACATCTTAACCGTAGTACAGTTTATGGATGTTCTTTCCAGGAAGGCGATGGCGATTAAGAAAATTTAATAGCTTAATAAAAATGTAATGCACATATATTCTCCTCGAAATCCCATCTTGAAATGTTCAAAAGAGAATCAAAATTTTCAAGGAAATTAGGGATACGGTTTTACGACCAGCAAATATGAACTGCTTCCAGGAATATTCCGTCACGCTTTTGGTTGTGTTTACTGGTATTGTAGATCTTACAAAAGAGAAGGCCGTCATTAAATTTGCCGAAACGAATCGATGAAATATGTTGGGAAAATAACCTCGAAGCCTGCCGGTGCAGTGATTTTGCATTTAGAAGATAATGACTGGCCCGTCTGTCCACCGCTGTTGTTTCAGGCGTATCTTAACATTTTAAGGCCGGTTAAGTTAAAAATATTCTAGAGCCTAAGCAGTTCGTTCTAACTCTTATCCGTAAACGGGAAAGTTATTTTAGAAAAGAAAAGGGATTGAATTCGTTCTACACGAGAAGAGATCAGGCGGCAGGTGGTACAACACGCTATTCAGATTGAAAGGAAAAAGTCTAAAATAAAACAGTATTAATTGGTGGAAGAAAAGCTTTAATCGAACTATGTAATTATCAGAATGCAAGACAGTTAAATTAAATATTTCATATGTTTCGATTTTATATTCGAAAGTTATTCATTTTAATCATTTTGATATCCTGTAATTTCCGCAAAAATAAGAAATTTTCAAAGGATATCAAAGCAAATAAAATAATATTGCTTATTTGTTATACTATATTATTTTATTTGTTTGCTCTATCTTTCTCCTCTATTCATTTCAATTTCACAATTTCCTGTTTGCAGAAATATAATCACAATTTTTTCACATTTTATTAGTTTTTTAAATTTTAAACAGTTTGAAATGTTTAATTGTTATAGTTAACTCTTATTCACACCTACATACACTTTTACTGTTCGGCTCGTTTTCTTTCTTTTTTGGCCCTCTACTTATACAGAAATCTCCTTCCCTTTCTCTATCCCTACATCACAATGTTAAGTATTTATATTAGAGCGTAAACAGAAAGTGATAAGGAGCGTGATAAGAGAGAGAGAAGGCGAGGAAATTAGTGAGAGAGAGAGTGAGAGTGAGGAGAGGGAAGGAGAGAGAGAAAGACACAGAAAGAGAACTGAATTGAACTTCTATTTTTTGTACACAAATTTACTGTCTCTCTTCCAATTATGCATACCACATTAGGAGTTTTCTCAGAGCATTTATTAAAGAATAAATTGTTTTTAACAGATTTACTAACATTTTTTTAAAAAGTTTTTTATTATGATAAATAATATACATATTAATTAAATGCATTCAATTTTTCTTCATACATATAAATATTACAATTTTATAAGTACTGAAATATTTATTCATTTTATTTATTTATTAAGAAAAAGAGAGGAGAGAGAGAGTGTGGGAGAGAGTGAGATGTAATATTTGTTCACAGTTAAAAAAATTCATTCTACATGTGTCTAAGTTTCATTGTGTTTCAGTTTGAATTCACAACCAATTTGTTCTCTGTATCTAATGTGGGGTGATTAGTGACCGTTAATGGATAATTATGTAGAAATCGTGAAACGTCTGCACAATAAAGCAAATGTTTTTCTGAAACCTACATCACATAGAACGCATCTCACGATTTCTACATATGTATACCTAATATTTTTATTCTTGCTTCATACTTTGGAACGTGCCAATTTGCAGCTCTTGTTCAAATGCAATAATAGCTAACCCTTTTTCGCCATTTAGTCAGCCTGTTCGTTGCCTTCAAAGCCCTTAACATTACCAGCTTCCCTGGCAACCACATTAGAGTTATCTGATTTAGATGCCCAGAGGTAAGAATATTTTAAACTATGTTTGGTATTTTTCATATTTTTTCTTAAATTCACTCTATTATGGTCGCTGAGTTCCAGGTAATGTTTTTTACATTAATCAAATAAATCTAGGAACCTTTTGGTGTGAGGGGTCACTTGGTATCACGGTGTCGGTTGTTCTGAATTTTCAGTACATGCTTACTCCCGTTAAATTATGTTAATTAACAATTTGACGAATTTACCTTTTAATTTACTTATTTCTAATGTGAATATTTTGATATGTTGTAAAGAGAAAATTAATGCGGGCAATTTTCTTAAATCTTATAGAGTTCCCGTCCTAAACATTAAACCATTTTTAACAAAAATGTGGAAGTTAGTTTTGCTTTATAAATGCAATAATGAAGATAAAAGATAGAATCTTAATTCAAAGTTGGTAATCCCCAAAACGCTGATTATTCTGAAATCCTAATTATACTTTTAATAACAATAAATTATCACGAATTATACTTATGCACTTATTTTATTAGATGGAATAATGAGATATATAATTAATATAATTTTAATCTGTATTGATGTATTGCACTTGCAAATTTTCTTTTATAAGCTTTTTATAATCGCTCTAGTTCTGTTTATTATGTTATATTTTTTCATTGTATATTTTTCGTGAACAACAAAATGAGGAAGTAACGTTCGCGTAGACGAGTACTTTCTACTTTTACAAGGTGAAGGTTAAAGAGTGAGTAACCACATTGCATAAATATGCATATCGGAATCTCTTTCTCACTCTATGGTTAGGCTGGCAACAATTTGCCTTCCAGTGAAAGTCTATTCATATATATCAGTGGGCATTTGGAATAACTTGGCTCGGATTGGCGTCCTCCAGTCTTAAGGTTTTTAGGCCAGGTGTTTCAAACGGCTCACGATCTGCATAAAGGGATGATGAAATACACCCCCGAGAGAAAACATTAACCCGCCCTTTTCAGCTTTATTTAGTTTAAACAAAAACCCTTTGTTAATAATATATTTAAACAAAAATTCTTTGTCGATTGAGAGAATAGTAGATGTGCACGATACAAAACGAGCTGGCAGAACAATTGTGCTCATACTTGAATGTGTTTGCACACTGCGTACGAGGGTGGCAAAGGCTGGTTTTGGTGGTTTCAAATTGTAATATTGCATTTGTTTAAACTTTCTACGCTAAAGTTTTATACTTTGTTGTTACATGTAAGAAAATTTCGCTTTCGTAAAATTGATGATGACAGTTTTTTCGTCTTGCAATGGTCACGGAAACTTTCGCTCGCAACTTGGAGGAAGTTTGATGAAGTTGATTCATTTTTGTAAATAGGTTTATTTTTTCGGAAAACTTTATTTCCCATGAGTACAATCATTTTGCACGATGCCTCATCTATTATCATGATGATAATCATTTATTCAGCACAAGTCGGTTAATTTTTACTGAGAGAAACTTAAGTGATAAATTTTACGCTATTAGTAATTTCGCTTTTTAGAGGTGAACACTCCTGTTCAACCTAGTTGTTGGGTTTTTTATTATGGTAATAAAGCATCCCTTAATGTCTGAGTTTTTTCCTGTTTTAATGAGAAAACAGTTCACGGTAAGGAACATTGTTACGTAAAGCAAAGAGAAAAAAATGATAACGAATAAAATTTCCATACATTTTTAAGTAACGTATTAAATTTAATGAGATCTTACATATTTCTAAAAGAATAATTGGTATATTGTTAAACCTACACATTTACCTACATTATAACTTTTTAGTATAATTTGTAAAAATTATGAATATTTGAAACGCGCTTTAACATTTTTAAACAATGCATTTATGAGGCGTGTGGTGATTAGTGACTGCTAATAATTAGTTAGAAATCGTGATATGCGGTCTGGTGTGATGTACCTTTCAGAAAAACATTTTCTTTATCGAGCAACGTTTCGAACTTTATTGAGATCATCTTCAGGGCCTGAAATTTTACAAATATTATTTACATTTTAAAAATACATTTTTACATAATCTGTCTGCCATAAACACATAATTAACAGAATGATCAACAACTACAACGCAACGCTAACAGCATCCACTATTACCAATAATATACATTAAGTCTATAGAATACAAACAAACCATTTATCCAAGGCCTATCACATAAGTTCAACACATTCCTCTCGTCCGATAGCTTTCAAAAATTCAAACACTTTTTCCAAAATTAAAGATCCTACACCAATAACAAATAAATCTGACGTAATATACAAAAAATTGTTTAAACTTTCCGGCAACCTATATCGGTCTTACATCCCAATATCTAGACAAGAGAGTAAAGAAACATAACTATGATTGCAAAATACCTAAGGAAAATCCTACAGCATTCGCTACCCACGATCTTGGACACCAAAACTATTTCGACTTCAACAAATGAAAAATATTACACAGAACAAAACAAACATAAATGAACACAGATATGTAAACACGTTCGCAGTTATCATTAATCAAATGCAATACAGATAACATACCTATATCATCACATTACATTCCACACAGCAAATAATTTTCTCATAGTCTAATAATCAAACAAGTTAACTTTCCTTTTTATATTTGTCCCTTTTCACAACAAGAAGCCGACTCCTTACACAAAAATGTCTTTTTTACACCAACTTCCTTCCCCACCCCTTCAAAATCCAACGTATATAAACATATAAAACAGTAAAATTGGCACTCTCAACACGACACGCAAGAATGGCACGAGTACACAGAAGACAAACACTTCGAGAGAATAGTAATATTTTGATTGCATATATAAAAAATATATTTTGCATTGTATAAATTCGCTTTTCCACATCGAAAATGGATTTGTTAAATGGAAACACTGTTTGCAAATTCCAGGCTCTGAAGATGATATCAATAAAGATCGAAACGTTGGCACGATATAGAAAATGTTTTTCTGAAACCTACATCACACCAGACCGCATCCCACGATTTCTAAATAAGCATTTATGATGGTTAACCTATCCTTTGAAAAAACATAACAAACTAATCGATTTTATCCCACCAACTCATACAGATTTATTTACAATATAAGAATTTCAGGAATCGTATACCTTGGAATAAAATTGCTTCTAAAATTATAGAAAAATGAAATCATATTCTGAGTTATTACAACTGTTATCTGTGATATATAGACCTTGCAATTGGATCTTTGCCTTCCTGGTAAAAAGTGATTGCAATTAATCTTTGTTCTACCCGACGCATATTGTGTATATCCTAGCTGTTGTATATAGAATGTATATTCTTTCAGATTAAACTACGTTAAAAACTCAAATATTTATAGGTTTGTTTATTGTAAACAGTGTTTGACAAAATATTGAAAACATAAAACGATAATTAAAAATGCGCAAGACAATCGTCTCTGGTTTTAAATTTTTGTGAATTTACATTTACATTTTTGCGAAACTTTGTTAACGGATGATTTATTTAAAACGATAACAGTAGTTTCAATGTGTAGAGATTAGGGACCGTTAATGTATAATTATTCAGATATCAGTGTACCACCAGACCTGATCTCACGATATCTGAATAGTAGTTTCAATTATGTCCATTGATCAGGCCTTGAGACAACATCAGAATGCCGATTTATACAGGTGCTTAGTACCTTGTTTTATCACGCCTTATTTACAATGCCTGTAATGCTAATGAAAATATTGGTATTTATAATAACATCATCATGGTCTAATCAGACACACGGATTTTTCAGAATAGATGAAAAGAGGATTATATGCAAAAATTTATAAATGCGAGGAAAAAGGGAAGGAAAATTCGAAATGTGGGGTTGAGATGGGAAGTTGGTATCCGGGTGGATCGAAATCACGATAGCTCAAGAGGTAGAGCAGCGGTGTTTCTAGGCGAAGATCGTGGGTTCGAATCCCGTTCGTGCCATTGATTTTTCTATATCAACTGAAATCTTTAAGTAATCGAAAGATATAACTTGATGAAACGAACTACAAAGACTAGTGAATTTAATAAACCCGAGAATTACCGTTAATTTATTTTAAAAAATAAAACATGGAAAATCATAGGAAGAGAGGGCATAGTTTATAAACATACGCCTTTCATGATTGTTCAACATTTCAACATTATTTTCAATGCTATTTCAGTCATTTGAAAAAATACTTTTAGTTTTTATTTTAAAAAAGATTAAAAATGGTCACTCATACTGGACGTATTGATGTTCAACCTGAAATACATTAAAGAAAAAAAATTCACAACAAATTGTCCATTTTATATTCTTTTTTATGTAATATATTCAAAGTGACCAAGAAGGTCAGAGTATAAAACCAAACCGGAACTGGGTTTAATTATTTATTAGGTATGATGACATAAAATTAAATCGGGACCAGGACGCCAAGGACATAAAAACATATAGTGGTATATGGTAAAAGATTTTCCCCGTATATTCTTACAGCCCTAAAAACATTCTGGCAAAGATTAAGAATCGTAAACACGTGAGACATTTGTTGTACTCAATTTGTTGTAACTTTTTTAAAAGTAATCATATCATAGAAGTGTGACGATCATATAATTATATTAAGACATGTTTTAAACAGAGAAATAACTTAGTTCTTTAGTATAGAAAACATATAGAATTGTTTTTCATGGAAGTTCCTTAAAACCAGATAGCATTCATGATTATTAATAGATAATGATGGTTCAAATATTAATAATATTACATGGCTAAACACTTTATTGCCCGATTATATTTATTTTTTGACGATAATTCGGTATTACTTTTTTACAACTGTTATTACCATGTGATGAACATGTATCAAATAAGAATACTTAAAAAAATGATAGAAAAATATATACAATGAAATTACATATGATCAGGTATAGTTCCAAATGAAATATTACTGAATTGCTAATGTTATAATCTTTGTCTGAAAATTGGTAAAACGTATTATTAAACAACAACATTGGCTGAGAACAACTGCCAACAGGATTTGTAATAAAATAATCTGAAAATTAATTATTCTTTTTATTTGTCTTGGCTGAGATGGAAAGGTTAGTTTCGCGAGCGGAGCGGGATTCGAACCGACGAACCTCTATACATATAGTTGTCCAGTCAACGAAGAATGTTAAATGAAAACGTCCCTGGTGTTTTGGGTGCATTTTTGCCTATTTTTAAGATTCTTTTTAGTAATAGGAACGTAGTGTCTTGATTTTTTCAAACAAATTTCCAATGTTTAATATTAACAATAATTAAATTATTTAATAATTATTTCCCAACTTCATTTAACGATTTGATCTGGACACTATATTTGATAAGAAATATTTTAATACTGATGATTTGAAATGATTTATATTATTTATAGCTTTAAATTTAACTGGCAGTAAGTTATTTAACTTAAGCTACTAGTGCACAATGTTATCCAATTCAGTCAACTCTGTGGCTGGCACACATTGCTATAAATTAAATTGTTAATGATACACCGGTTCTAATGTTTTAAATTTATGGACATGGATAACATAAATTTATATGAACAAGGAGGATTCAAAATTTTTACTTTTTGTTATAAACTGTACCAACTACTGTTATAATGTAAATTATGTAATAACTTCAGAGCTCTTCTCTGCACAGCGGAGATTTGTTTGACCTATGCTGAGTGACCCTCTAAATATTTTATAATTGAGTGAATGAGAGAATGAACGCCGTTACACTACTTAAGACACTTGTGTAGAGCCTTCAAAATTAAAAAAACATCTCAAACGATGGACCAAATTGTCAATTTCAACACATTTAAGAAAAAGAATTGTCTAATTGTATAAGAATATTTGTTTTTTTTTTTGTTTTTTGTAAAATAATTTATTCAAAATTCGATAACACGTTTACATCTACCAAACAGTATTTTATAAAAGATTATTGAAGAAGACTATCGTTTAGTTTATCGGAAGCTTTAAAAGTCAACGTTCGAAAATAACGAAGGAATATTTCTTACTAACTATTCCATTTCTTATAAATTGACCTTTGTGCTTGCCGCGTGTCTTTAATTATGAATGGTAATGTCCAATACCATTAATCGAAAAATGTATGCAGCATCAAAGTTGCAACATGTATTCCAATACAACGCAATATTTATTTTAAAAAAATGTAAAATTTAAAATGGATGAAAACTATAGAATTGATGTACAATTTAGATTTAAAATAAAAATAAAAATAAAACGCCTTTCTTCTGAAAGTATTAATATTATAACAAGCTTTTGTGTACAATAAGTAAGTTTAATTTTTTAAGATTAGAAAAATTAACGCTTTTTTTCTCGTTGAAAAGCAATAACATTTTACTCTACTTTTAACACAGTGAAGAATGGAACTCATTAATTAGAAGTGTTTGGACTGGCTCAAGGGCTCTTAAAATTGCACTATTTCAATTTTTTCATTTAAAAGATATTGAGCAATTAGATGAGTAAGCATTCAATTTGTCCAAAGAATATAAGTAGAAAACTATCAAACTTTATAACGTTTTACAATTTTTAAGTATTTATATTTAGTTTTGATTAATAAATCCGCTATAATCAACAAACAGTATTTGAACAATAATACACGTATGTAAGAACAGAATAGTATACTTATTGCTAATTTTTTCAGTAGATGATCACCGAAAAGTACTAAGATAAAAGTTTTTAATTTTTGTTTAGAATTGACAGTTAAGTTCTGATATATTTTTATGATATACTTAACGCAGTGTTTACATAATTAAATTAATCATAATGCCTTCATTAATAGTTTTATATGTATTCAATTTTAAATATGGTTATTAGTTGATGGGTTTACTTTGGTATAGGAATTCTTTACATATGGAACTTTATGAATTCTTCAATTACTTTTTAAATATGGATTTGTTCATTATTGTAAAAAAAACTATTTCGATTAGTACTGGTTTTCTTAGTATTACAAAAAAATGTGATATATTTAACTAATTAATGAAAATATAGGAGAAAAGGGTTAAATTTTTCTGTTTCAATTTTTTAAACTTATTTTAAAGCAGAGAAGGATAAAATCAGGTTGTAATAAATTGGTAAACTGGCTTACCATTTGGCTTCCCAGTTCAAGTAAGTACAAGTTACATGAACACGTCTAACTAAAATATAGTTATTTAAAAAAGTATATAATAAATTATTTCGAACTTTAAAATGTACTGCGTTATTTTTTAAAATCGTCGGACTTGAAATTGATAAAATATATTATTAGGCTTTGAATTATTTTATTGTAAAATAATTTATGATTCTAGGTACTAATCCTATGTAGGTATGTCCAGTGGTCATAATTGACCATAATAGTTATTTAAATTAATTATTTTTTATCTAAGATCTTGGTTCAGATGAAAAAGTTAGTGTCACGAATCGGATTCGAACCCACGAACCTCTGTGCACTTCAACGTTCTAATGACATACTAATCTTAACATAGTTATACTTTTTTGAAACTATAAAACTAAAATATATTTTATAGTACTGATGAGTTTTCTTCTTACAGTACAATTTCTGTAGGAACTAGATAAATTTGGAACTTGTAGAATAATTTAATGCATTTTTAACATTTAAATTAGTTTTATATTGTAAAAGTCGATATATTACATTATAATCACTAATTTTTGTGTCCCGCTTGACCAATTTATATCATTCACTTAGTTAAGGATTTTAGCTGAGATAAAATTACATTATTATTTTTTGCAACAATTATTAAACTAAAATGTTATATTAGGACAAAGAAGTTCTATGAGAACGAACTGTTACGTTATACTGTTTTATTTTGGAAACATATTTTAAGGGCTGATAAGGATAAAATATGATTGTAATAAATTGGGCTCACAGTTTCATTAAAAAATTCACTAACTTCCACGAACACTTTTAACCAAAATATAATGATATCAAAATGTTCACGAGAAACGATTCGAATCTTAAATTTTAACGTGTTAGCTTTTAAAACGATGGTCTGTTAGCAGTGCTATTAGCTAGAACGAAAAATTACTCGCTTGGTAGTTTACTTAGCGTTACTTTGCAACCAAATTTTATTTTATCTTTTATCTTTAGTGTTAATTCTGTGAGTCAAGTCAATTTCTTTACGATGATCTCAACAGTAATTGGCTGGATATTTTAGGATAGTGTACGTTGTTTAAAATGTTGTATTTTAGGATTGACGACTGTAGATGATGGGCACACGAGTTCAAAACAAATTTTTCAAACTAAATTTTATTTAAACCGTAATGAGTCGATACGTGTAATTAATTCGATTGTCTACCTTGAGCAGTTGTTTCGTCGGGCGAAGCTCTCGAAAAAGTAGCAAATATCCAAAAATGCTCGGGCGCAGGTTTGACGTAGGCTGCAGCACCGGCACAAATGAAAAGAAAATTCAAAACTCACAAGAACGTTTTCGAAAACACGCGTCTCGGTTTATGAGGCGGTCGAGACGGTGGCTGGCCAAAGCTACGACTAAAACTGACTCGCGAGACGCTGTCCGCCGATTGCGGATCATGCGCCCTGACGCGGACGTACGCGCGTGCCAACGTACCCACGGGCCACCCACCCTATACATTTGCTCATCACAAGGCTACCACTTTTTCCTATCTGAATCTTCGTCAGGCGATTATCTACGTCCTATACCAACATTTGCCATCTACTCTACAAACTTCTAAACCCAGAGATTGGTCCGTTACAAAGATTTACAGTATTCATCATCGATAGCCAGGTTTAAAGTAGCCCTGTATGGTTCTCACCACGTTGTTAAACTTTACTACTCCTCAAAAATCTTTACTATATTATATACTAAAAGTACTAAAAGTAAAATTAAAAGTTAAGATTTCTATTGTATTACAAATGGATAGCATTTAAATATATGATACATTTATCTTGCGTTACACTCAGGAAATATAGTGACTGTAATTGTCTAAGGTATGTTCACTATATACATATGTAAATTTCGATTTTCGCAAGTAAAAACATTTACAAAAACATTTACTTTAATCAGAGTTCAAATACTACTTTGCTTCCATTAAGCTAAGTAATTTTGTAATACTAGTGTTCAATTTTGAGACTCTGCACACTTGACACAAGTAGAAACTGGGGTCTGCTAAACAGCGAAACACTTGTACGATTAGGATTTGGTTTAGTTACGACTAGTTACTTGTAACAACAAAGGTCGCGAACGAATCATAAAGGAACAAACACGGTAAATTGAGAAAGAAAAGATCAAAGAGGTGGTCAAACCCGGATAAAATTTAATCTCGGAAAATAATTTCTAACAAGGCATTTTTAACCGATAATCTAATCGTTCTGCCTGAATACTTATCTTTGGCATCAATAAAAAAATCCATTAATATTTATTAGTCATGAAAAAAGATTTCGAATCTTCATAAAAAACCTATGAATAACCTTTATGAACAAATTAGCACATTATTAACAGGTGAATTGCCGTTCGTTTATAGGCTTGTTATCTTATTACGACAAAAACACATTTAACGGTTGCTTGAATATATGTTATTTTTCTTCAAATCACTCAGAATCATCAGTTCTGACTCGGAATGAAAAACATTTCGCGTGTGAACCTGTACAAAGAGATTTTGTTTTTTATAGAAATGGCAACAAAAGAAAGAAGTTAAACTAACAAATAAAAAATGAAAACGGTAGTAAAAATCGAATAAAAATAATTTTTATTTTAGTTTCAATCAAGATATTATTATAAGCTCACTTAACTAAAAATGCATTTTTAGTCATATTTCACGTTAAAAATATCAACGAATAATTATTAATCGCAAACAAAAATTACAAGCCTTATTTGTACTACTCAATAACGTGTGATGCTTAGTGACCGTTAATTATGATTATATGGAGATCGTGAGATGCGGTCTGGTGTGACGTAGGCTTTAGAAAGACATTTTTATTATCGTGCCAACGTTTCGATCTTTATTGAGATCATCTTCAGGGCTCAAAGTGTTGTTTTTTTGTGCGTAAGTGTGCCATTCACAAAAAAACTTATTAAAATTACTCATTAATTAAAATTAAATTAATCCATCAAAAACTTTCCGTATTTAAAAAAAGTAGTAATATATGAACAAAAATCATCCCAATTGACTCTATTTAAAATGGCTTAACATTGATGATTTGACTCAGGTAGTAATCAATTAAAGGAAATTCTGCAAGGATAGGACATTCGCTCACAACGTGCATTACATATTACATTGGTATTGTAACGCATAGCGATCAATGGTAATTATAATTTGTCTCCTGGGTTGATAATTGAAATTGATCATTTCCGTTTTCAATTTAAACATTAAGCTAGCCTTATTTATATCGAAAAGCCTGATGTAATCTATATTATGATGAAATTGATTGTGGTACAGGTGGAAGCGTGGTACAGATAAATGGACCTATAATCTGTACCTTTCCACAATCTGAGTTTCTCCAAAAATATTACAGCGATGCCACTAATATATTCGTCACTGGATCTGTCTAAATCCATGGGGATTTCGAGTACTCCTTCCTTAATGAAAGTTCGAATATTAATGGACTAATGTATCTGGACATAATATTATAATACCATTCTATTAAATATACAATTGGCATCGGGATCACCGGTTAGTACAAATTTTGCAGATACTTCCATATTATTCTTTACCTGCGAATTAGTATTTAAAATGCGTACGTCACTGGACCGATTAATAATAATTTTCGTGTTATTTACATCGAGGAAACTTTATCAATTTCCGGAACAGAAAAAATTTGAATCCCCTTTACACGTCGTTGGAAGAGATGATATAGGAAATAGTAAAGATTGGTATAAGTTCCATCGAAAAAAAACAGTCATCATTTGAAAAAAACGAAATTGGTCCATTCATTAAGGACGTCTAAAATTTACTCACACATAAGACAACATGTACTTCTGTTTGCATTTTACCTATCCCTTTGAAAGGCAACATGTTAACCTCAAAAGACCATGAAAGTTCAAGGGTAAGGACGGGAACTAAATCAAGTTTCACAAACTTCACAAAATGCATTTCCTGCAACTACAATTCTTTTAATTATTAATTTATGAATACTTAAACGATTAACTGTCTATTCGATTATTAATATGAAAACAAAACGTTTTGTAAACTTATGTGGCTGGTCTGAAATAAGTGTTTTATCGATTTTCAACTCTATGCAATAAGCTGTGGAAATGTCAATGCCATTGCGACTAGATAGGGCACTATTGAATAATTTATGACTTTTTACTAAGCCAGAAAGTTAAATCTGACTAATTTCACTATTTTTTTGTTGAAAATGTACAATCATTTTAATTAAACATAACTTAACATTCCTTTTATGTAAATAAGCTAAATAGTTATTCAATTTTTTTAGATATTTCAAGTTTATTAATAACATTTAGTATGAATTGTCGAGGAGTGGATTTGCACGTTAAAATGGTAAGTTTAATATTACAAATAGTTTACAACTCGAGAGTTTACAATGGTACGAAGTCCGACAGTTCAAGCAATTGATACCTACACGTTTCACATGTTTCCAAACTTTGTACGATATTTCAATCCAACCCTTCGGAAAATCGTCTGTGCTGGACGAGTTCCAATAAAATGAAAATCGTCTCGCTTGGTTTAACATTGAAGCCTGGAATTTGATTATTGAACTCTGTTAATTGTCCACTCGTCCTGCAGGAAATAAAATGGCGATTTATGTCTACCTTCTTTAATATAAAGTTTATTTCATTTCTAGTATAAATAATTTTTTTAAATTTCAATAAGCCCTTCTTTCACTGGTTTATTAAGTCTTTATATAGAAAAGTGTATTCAACAGCATTATTATTTATTTATATTTTTTACGAGGGTTTGCAACAGCAGAGGTTCTATCAACCCTCAGGGTGCCGGTGGTTTTGAAAAAAAGCCCATTTGTAAGTATGTTGGGCTCGAATGGAATCGAACCCAGGAATTTTATCTTACAGTTATGAGGGCCCGCTATGTGTCAACGCCTAAACCGTTGCGGCCACTGGCGCCCCCTTTTTTTCAATAACATAAAAATTGTAATGAACAGGAACGTTTACAACAGTTATTCCAAATTTCTAATATGAAATGAGTACTACCATATGCCTTTATTCTTGAATATCTATATACCAAGTTTACAATTTGAAAATATCTGTAACAAAATAAGAATAACGTTCCTAATGGTTTCAAACCCTTTATGGTTTAAAACCGTCTGTCGGAGTCTGACAGGTAAACTTAAATAACTAAAAATAATGTATTTATAATTAGTATATACAAAATAAATATTTAATTTCTTAAAAATAAAACATAATTGATTGATAATAACAGAAGAAATACGGTAGAGCATACAATAATAGAAGATCTGTTGACACATGGGCACCTGCTTATGAGCCAAAACCCGCGTAGGTGCCCCTTATTCAGAGAAATGTTGCTCGATGTGTCCCACATAAGGCGTGTCGTGCCTTGGCTACATACAGAGAGCGTGCAGGCATGCCGCTGGATTTAAGAAAAGCCCTCGAGCAATGTAGCGGGTTTCTGAGTCGTCTGTTCCGCTTTCTAGGGGAAATTGTTTTTTTTTTTATTGTATATAGTATGTATTATGTGTTATGTGTCACATATATATATATATATGTGTGTGTGTGTGTGTGTGTGTGTGTGTGTGTTTAGACAAAACTTACTTTTAATTTAAGATCCTTTAACTTTAAGATCCAAAAATAGCTTAATTAGATAGGTTAATATGTTTTCATCCAAGAAATATTTTTTCTTTTCTTGCATTTACATTTTACTATAAGGTTTTCTTCTAAGAACCGAAACATGACTCTGGCTCAAAATCAAACATGTGGAGGAAAACATTTTGACAAACTTTCAATTAAATATAAGTATGATACCTTTTAGATAACAATTTTATAAAGTTATTTTTTTATTTCTTGACCTAAATCGGCAAAATATTAAAGAGGTAATATCCTCGGTATCAAGGTAAGTAAAGTCACAAGCATAATTTACTTTTAATGTCGGAGAAAATAATAAATAACAGATGAATAATTATTCTACAAAACTTCAGGATTTGCACATAACTAGCATTTTTTAGGTTACATAAGGCTTTTGCATAGCATTACTACGTTTGTTCCTTCGTACAACATAAAGGAAAGATTTGCTCTATCATTTATTACATTAAGATTTTATAAAAATACTTCAATTTCTATTTTTAATGCAGAGAATCGTGGAAAGTGTGAAAAGAATATTGGATATCCTTTTGTTTTCGAGAAAAGTGGATGTCTCATTGAAATAGATATCCCGCATAGTTTGATCGTTTTTGCAATAAAATAATTCAAAATTCATTACTTGAATTTTAATTATAATTGTATTTTACTGTTGGTTCTTTCCTGATTTTCACCACAGAGTGTTTTATTTTAGTTTTTTGTAAGCCTAAAGATAACGTAAAAAAATAAGTACACATGTCCTTCATCGTACGTTTAGTATTGTAAAAATCCGTGTAATATTGTATGTATTCGTTACATCATAAATCAAACCTGCACATATAACCTCTTTACCATTACATCTTCATTGCTTTGCTAAAAATCCAAATGCACGCAATGTTTATCATTGGATTATGAAAAACAACAAAGAAGAAAGAATAAAACTGATAAAAATTATGTTATTTATATTATTATTGATTGATCATTGAGCAAAAATTCCTTACTATCCTACTTTTTCTAATACAAACTAGCCATTAATTACTTACAATCTTACGCTGGGAAGATTGGCTCAACTTTTTGACGACAATAAATGAAAATTAAAAGACGGTAAGTGGTATCGCACGTTCAACACACATTCCATTATGAAACTAATTGAGGATTTATGCGGCACCCTGTACACTCCACATCCTCACTAATAATACATTCATTCTCAAAATACAAACAAGTATTGCATACACGTAAAACACTCCTGTAACTTCTAAAAATTGGAACATGGGACCAAGATACATGCTTCCGTTCTCAAGCATAATTGTTATATCAGATGGAATTTCTACACGCTCTGTAATATTTAACCATGGAACGGCAGCCTTTAATTATGTGAACACATCGAGTCACGTTTTTCTGCATGACGGACACGAATCTATTTATTAGCGCGAAAAAGGTTTGGGCCTCAATGGAATTTGGAGTATACTTACACAAAACTTACATTTGGTTATAATATTGCATATGTGTATGGTTAAAATTCGTTTTTAAAGCCTTATCAGTACGTTTGGATGCGCTATATTACGAGAGATAGCAATGTCCCACCAGTAAGGAAATGACAGATATCCAACATCCAAGTCCGACAAGGGGCCTGGTAGTCAACCAGCAGGGAGGGGAAGAGCTTATCTTATTTACTCTACAAAAATCAAGTAACACGTTTGATATATAATATATATATTAAATTAAATAAATGAATTATAATTATAAATGAATTATATCAATCAAACCAATACTTACGAAGAAACATATAGAAACATTTTTTTAAATTTTGTATACATAAATATTTACGTTTTCACATTTATGCCTTAAAGAATGCTATTATCAACTTGTGTTAACTATGTGATAAAAAGCGTATGTCTTTCTCAAACACAAAAATTCACTTGCTAGAATAGTTGATCAGGTAACTGAAGAATTCAACATGAAAAGACACACAGGCCCTTTGATTTGAATAAAAACTTTGATACTGTATGGCATGATGGTATAATTTACAGAATGATTAAATATAACTTCCCAAAATACATTATCAACGTCGTATACAGTTACCTTCACTTGAGGTCTTTTCGAATATCCTCATCATAATATTCTCTCCTCGCGTTTTGCCATCAAAGCAGGTGTGCTTCAGGGTTCAATTCTGGGTTCTACACTTTTTTGCATCATTTTAAATGCATTCCTACGCCCAAATCATGCCAACTCGATTTTGTAATCCGAAGACATCGCGCTTTTCAGCTCATCCTGGAGGATTAGTGCGATCGTAAACAACATTAATAAGGAGCTGGAAAGAGTAAGACGGTTCTGCGCTAGATGGATGCTGAAAATGAACTTTTTCAAAACCAGTTGTATGCTATTCACTAAGCGTAGGCCCCTGATCTGCCACAACATATTACTCGAGGAGAAGTCGTTTGAATGGTTAAAAAATGTGAGATATCTAGGGATCACTCTTGACACCAAATTGAATTTTGCTGCTCACACAAGAAATCTTGTAGGCGACGGGAAGGCGGCTATACGGTCACTTTTCCCATTGCTCAGAAAGGAGTCTGGCATGAGCCAACTCAATAAACTACTAATTTATAAAGTATTTATTAAACCAATGTTGCTGTATGCATGCCCAGCATGGAATTTTACCTGTTAAACGAATCTCAATGAATAATACAAAATAAATTTCTGCGGCTAGCCACTGCCTCTCCTAGATATAATAGACTGACAGAACTAACATGAAATGGGTAGAGGAGGAGATTTACGATGCGGTCCGCAAATTCTTTAAGCTTATGAGTGTCTCCTCAAATCCTATTTGCAGATCCATAGGTGCACATCCAACAAATGCAAATTGAAAACATAAGAGGATCAAACACAATGTACCTGACTTATAAACTTTACATAGTTATCAAATTTATAGTAGTAAGAATATTTATGTACTTATTGATGTATTTAATTATTTCTTTTATTTATTTATTCACCTCTCATCTACATTTTATATACGCATATATTTAATTTATACATACATTTCATCTCTCTGCTTGTGGCTTTTTGTTAACATAAGTTTTCTCCCACAAAGTTATAGAATTTCTCGTACTGATTTATATAAAAAATTATTACTGTAAATAGCAAGAGGCCATAGTGAAATGTCACTAGATTCTAAAATTATTGTACATATTGTTGTGCACATGTATAAAAAAAATTTATTCTACTTTATGTATTCTGAAGTGTATGTGAATCCCTGCATTTTGTATAAATATTGCATAATATTTAAATACCATTAACCTAAAAATATATTTCCTTTTACATTTTATGAGACAGTTTTCCTTTAACATTTGATAAACGGCACTGGTTATAAAAGAGATTTGATCTATACCTCGGGAGTTATTGATTTTTAAGCAATAAGCTTCTTATAAAGATATCAAGCGAGGCGTACGCAAAGCCGTAGTGTCAGTCAAGAGGGCTGAACATAGTCCAGTGATATACAATTGAGGACGAGGGGAAATCAAATATTTATTCTTTTCCAAATAAGTGGGTCAAAAAGTGGGTAAAAAAAATAGCTAGATGTGCGAGTTCGTATTGAGCGGACAGTTTGTGTCAGACACTTATGAGAGATAAACCGGATTGACGGAAGCCGTATCATCACTTTGCCGTTGGGAGACTCGCCTTTATAGCAACAGGAAAAAATCTGCTGTTACAAACAAGTGGAAGAATAACAAATGGGAAAATAAGCTTATAACAATTTTGTTGATTTGGACTATAATAATAAGAACAACCGTAAAAAAAAATTTATATAGGAAAAACATAACATATCAATCTTTATTTTGTTTAAGAATTTGATTGACAGATAGATAGAGAACTTGCTTTATTTGCATTAAAGTGGAGCATTACATATTCAATATTTAAAGCATTTTACAGGATGGATGATTATTCGTCTGCCGGAAGTTGGCTGTTCTTTATCAGGCTTGCATAAAAGGAAAACTAAAAATAACTATATAATAATAGTAATACTAGAAAACTGTAAATAAAAATTAAATTATATATACTAGCTGATTTTAGGTACAACAAATAAAACAAATATAACTCGATATTGTATTCGTAACTACATTGACACGCATTTCGTGCATAGTGTGCCAGATTTTTCCACCTCTCAATGTCCCGGATATTTAACAAATCAAGAGATTCATAATTGGGAAGCGATTTGTACCCTAGATATGTACGGAAATCCGACAGTACAACAAAATGAAAGATATCTTCCTCAACTCTTAGGTTACAGAACGCACACAAAAATTTTCCTTCCGTGGCATAGAATTGAGGAATCTAAGTTTACGTAGCCATCTAAGTGTCGGGAATTTCATAGAACCCCTATCTTGAATCTTTAGGTTAGAATGAGCCTTAGAGTGGTCTAGGTTGTTTTTTTTTTTTTTTTTTGCTTTTTTACGAGGGTTCGCAACAGCAGAGGTCATATAAACCCTCAGGGTGCCGGTGTTTTTGAAAAAAAAAAACCATTTATAAGTATGTCGGGTTCGAATGCAGGGCCGCTGGATTCGAACCTGGGACCTTGACCTTACAGCGCCGTGTCAAAGAAGAAACCTCGGGGCCACCGACGCCCCCAGATCTAGGTCTAGGCATCAGGTCTAGGCCTTTAAAAAGGAATTACCTGTTTTAGGACTGAGCTCGCTGCTCATAACTCACACGATGTTGATCTCCTAACCTGAACAAATGTTCCACAGTAAAATTGGCCAACTCGAGAGGTTAAAAAAATTGACGAAACCAAGAACCATTAGATTTAATATTGGGTTGTCCGGAAAATAATGCAGGATTTTGGTTATTAAACAAAAAAAAAAAGAAACTAGTTACTTTAAAGCAATGTTCTTTAATCAAAATAATTTCCCATACTCTCAATACATTTCTCCCAACGTGTTGGTAACTTATTAATTCCGTCTGAGTAGAATTCAGAATTTTTAGAATTGATAAAGTCAATAAATGCATTTTCCAGTTCCGTTTGATTTTTGAATATTATGTGTTGTAAGTAGTGGTCCAGGTGTCTAAAAAAATGGTAGTCAGTAGGCGAGAGGTCCGGAGAGTAGGGTGGGTGAGGCAAAGTTTCATAGCCAAGCTCCAATAATTTTTGTGACGTTACACGTGACACATGTGGTCGAGCGTTGTCATGCAACAAAATGGGCCCTTTCCGATTGACCAAAGAGGTGGTCAGCGACGGTCGTTTTACTGACTTTGAGTTGCTCTGCAAGTTCTCGAACAGTTGTTTTGGGGTTTTCTTCCACCACTGATCGCAGAACATCATCATTAAGAGAGGAAGGCCTTCCACGACCTTCTTCATCTTCAAGGCTGAAATCTCCCTCCCGAAATTTTTTAAACCACCTTTGCACAGTGCACTCATTAACAGAACCCTCGCCCCAGACTTGGTTAATGTTTCTAGCCGTTTGGGCTCCGCTTCGGCCGAGTTTAAACTCGTAAAAGAAAATCGTACGAAATTCTCGCTTTGACATTATAAGGATGACTGAATTATTTCCAAGTAGCGGAATGCTACAGAGTTAAACAAACAATATCATTTGGAAGAGGATTAATAAGTGTTGACATTCATACAAATGACTAATCCTGTAAACGTAAACAGAATATTTTATATAGATTTTTTTTAATGAAAACTTAAAATCCTGCATTATTTTCCGGACAACCCAATAACATCGAGGCCAGTAGTTTTGGAGATTTGGGCAACAGGGGTGCCCATAAAACAAATGAAAAATGAAAGGAAATAAATAAAAAGGAAATTTTATCCACTGTCGTCTCAATATAAAGCATGTAGTTTGGATTTTTATTAGATCTTCGTAATAAAAAAAAGTTGTACTTTTTCTATCTCTTCATACCACTAGAACCCTCACACCTCGCATAACATAAAGTAGAACGGCACACTGCATTAAATACTTGTATTTAGAATAAAGAGGGATTAGCTTCTTCGCCAAAAAGTCACACCAAGGAAAGAGCAACGTTCGTCCTTGGCAGGCGTGCCTTTTCTTCTAAACATCATTATCTTTGATTTAACCAGGTTGAAAGTGAGGTGATATTGATCACAGTATGATTCCAATATTACTGTCTTTTATCGAGATTATATCATCAGTATACATTAAAATCTTAATAATTCTACCGTTAACACGGACTCCGAAAGATAGAGGGAGGTCATCCAATAATAAGTAAAAAAGTAAGGGCCTTGGGACACATCCTTGCCTCTCACCACAATATATCTCAAAACATTCGGAAATACCTCCTGACCCCCTGGCCGTACTCTTAGTCTGTCAAAAAAACGCCTTTATGACCCTTTTAAACTTATTAGACACTCCCAAATAACCGAGTTTCAGAAAGAGGTCTGTCCACACAATCGAAAGCCCTGGGCAAAGAACCAGTGCAACTTCTTTGGTTTCGAAAATGACAAATTAACGAGATTGTGAAGAAAGAATAAATTGTCAGAAGTGGAGAGCCTTTAAGGAAGCTTTCCTGAAATTCACTTAGAAGACACAAAATATTTCAACCGTCTCACGAGAATTCCCAAAAATATTTTTAAAACTGGGTCTAAGTAAGAAATTCCTCTTTAGTTGGATACAATGTCGTCATCCCCATTTTTAAAGAGAGGAAATATAATTGACCTGCCAAAAGAAGGGGAAACAACACCTGACTCATAAATATAGTTAAACAAGGAAATGAGGCATTCTAGAAAATTTGATTAATAAAGAAAATGGAGATGGGCACTTAGTTTGAGTGTAAAGTTCTTTTTGCTTAATTTATTTTTGTGTATACTTTTAAAATAAATTTTATGCATATGTATTATAAATAATCAGCAGATTTGATTAAATTTTAGATACGTTGCAATTATTGGCATTACACAGAAAGCATTGACATGCACTCTGACTTGATCATTTAAGAGGTCTTTTATCAATATTTTTTCAGTCGTCTACGTGGTAATTGTGTGGAATGGAGTAATAGTATTTGTGTGCTAATGTGATCTGGTAATTACAGTAAACAATAAAATATTTTGATGGATGATAAATCAGTTAGCATGTGAATATCCCTGTGAAGTTTTAATGTTTAAAAGAAGGGGACGAAAATTTAGTGGTAAAATCTTTGATCAAAAATTTGGTAATATTTAATTACAGTAATACTTGACCGATCTGTAAACATCCAACTGTACATCCAAATGGGTTTACGGAGGTAAAAAAAGTCTGAAGTTTTTATTTTAATAGTAATTTTGATTGTAGATGTAGATAATAAAGCATTAATAAATAGATTGTTTTGTTAACCCCGTGTGGGGATTCCAAGTCAGTTTCCTATGAACCGTAAGCCCTAAATAGTTAAATTTTTAAAAACAGGTCCGTTGTATAAGTATAAACTAGAACAAGTTTCAAGGAGAAATGTAAAGGTGATATGTTGTGTCTTTGAGGGGATAAACTTTATTTTCCAAAGATTGACCAATTTTTCAATTGTTGACATGTGATTTTGAAACATAAGAGAAGTTGTAGAAGAGGGGTGATAACGGTGACATCTGCGTAAGTGGCACGAAGTGCATTCTCATTTATGATCATGTTCGAGATAAGAATGTGTATTACAGCAGATCATCGACCTTAAGAAAGCACATGGACTGGATAGAAGTACAGAAAGAAGAAACACTGCAGATACAGACAGGATGAGGAGGAGACCGGAGAACGCATTTCATGTTTCTGTAAAGGTCTACGTACGTGGAGGTTCTTGCGACTAAGACGAGAAAAACCACAAGCAAGATCCTACACAAAGGAACCGCTGGCAAACCCGTGGAGGCTGGTTAATATAATGAAGCTGGCCAGTTAGTTTTAAATATCAGATGAGCACAATAGATCTGTTTAGGTCAAGGTGCTTGTTGTCTCTCTCTCTCTCTCTCTCTCTCTCTCTCTCTCTCTCTATCTATCTATCTATCTATCTATCTATCTATCTATCTATCTATCTATCTATCTATCTACCTATCTATTTCTATCTATCTCTATCTCTCTCCTTCATTTTCGGGCGTCAGTGGCTGCAAAGGTTCATCACTGTAAGGTGAAGGATATTTAGTTCGAATCCAGCACCCCTCCATCGTACCCTACTAATTAGCTTTATCAATTAATTAACCATGAGACTATTGTTGGCATATTTATGTTAGTCTCTTCAAAGAAATTCTATGTGCGTGAACGATATAGATAAGATAAATTAATGTTAGTTCATATATATTTTTACATTGCATTTGGTTTTTCCAATTTAATTAAATAATTTGTATTTGGAAACTAACGTTAAACCTCTATTTAGTATGAATTTTCGAAATCAAATATGTATTGAAATAAGCAGAATAATAATACATTTTCACATCTAACCATGCTGATTTTAAAAAGAACAGTTAAATGTGCTACCAGGCGCTAATTTGTTGTTTTTTTTTTTAGCAACACGTGAACATAGAAAGAAAAGATGCCATCTTTGTACTATTCTTGCTGGCGAACGTGATCATTTCTCTTTCTACTTTACCTCAGGCGGGCCCGAACCCGGAGGTAATATTTTCGGAGATGCGGTGATGTAATTTGGTTTGTAAATACCCTCTGAAATATCTCCGCGCCGCCGGGCCTTTTTCTTATCACTTTCTAAATCTGAAAAGACTGTGGAATTAGCCTCTCTATAATTGCCGAACTGTGGTTATTATAAGATGTTTTCCTTCGGCAAAGTGACCAGTTGCCAGACTATAATTGAAGACCCAGGTGTTTTACATGTAAATCCAACGTGAGGAATTTCAGAGCAAGTTTCTCTGCAGTTAAATAAAATTACGACGTTTGTATTTACAAATTTTTACTGGCGATTGGTAAACTTCAATTTTCAATCCAATTCTTTTTGGAACATCCAATGTCGCCAAGGACTTCGTTAATATTCCTAAGTTGGAAACAATAAGACAACGGATCACAAAAATGAACCCACACAACTATCGTGAAGCCAAATTTAATTCCAAAGCAATCCAATTAGACCATTCTCCCAATTGGCCTATTTTCTACTTAATGACTTGTTAATCATATGTCTCAGAAGACAAAACCTACAAAAATAGTTTTGAAGAAAGTAAGAAATATAAACAAAATGACCTGTCATCGTAACAGCCATGAGGAAAGTGTACGAGGTAAATTTTCCTAAGCATGAAGGATCTTCCAAAGCCCGAACACAATGGGTTTCCACGCTGGATAAAACATCATCTCTTGAAATGTGTGCATTGCCATCTGTCTGCATGTGTATTGTATGTTCCTTCCTTTATACGGTGCTTGTGTGTTCGTAAAAAGTGCCGTGGTGAATAAAAAGACCTGATAAAACCTTTCTTCTTCTTCATGTAATATATTACTTTTAACGTTCTGCTATTAGTTTAAGTATAACATCCGGTTTGAAAAAAAAAATCAAAATTGTAAATCATTCCATGAAAAAATAGAAAGATTAACCATGTTTTAAATAATTATTTTTTCAATGAGGGTTCGCAACAGCAGAGGTTACAGCAACGCGTGGGGTGTCTGCATTTTTGAAAGGAAAATGTCATTAGTAGGGTACGAATGCAGGGCTGCTGGATTCGAACTAGGGACCTTTACGTTGACCAACGCCATGTCAACGTCTAAACTTTTGCGGATAAAGAAAGAGAGAGAAGAGAGGAAATAGTGATGGTGATAAGGATACTTAAAAAAGAGGGTTTGCAAATCCCGAAGTACTGCAGCCTTAGGGCATAGTGGTCAGTGAAACTTGATTCTCCTTTCAAGGAAAAAGTCATACTCTTGGTTGTGTCTCCGTTGAGCGTTTGCTTCGCAAATCTGAGTCACAGTTTGTTTCTCCTCACTGTGTAACCTGGAAAAGCATATACCCATGTTCCGTACGTGTTTTCACAAATGCCTAGGCGATTGGGCTACACACCATTCCATAGGCCTTTACGCTATTTTGCTGCAGCGATGTGTTTCTTACTTTTAATTAGTGTTCTGTAACTATGATTTTACTATTTATTATGCACCTCCTTTTCTCTTAGTGTTTTAAGTGTTATTGAGATAGGGGAGTTTTTGTATGATTCTGTTATCTCTATTATAGGTTCTGGTCCTCCTGGTAGCATTTGCAGATTCTGGCCATTTTGTCTGTACGTGCATTAAATGAAATTATTTTGGGCAATAGCCCCCAGGGTATTGCTACTCTTCACTTTTCTCCAAGTTTCGGAAGTTTTAAATGCATATTTTACTAAATGGATAGAAATATAAAACTTGGCTATTAATATTTTATTTCAATTTAAAATAAATTTTAATTATGAGATGCTTAGTTGTTTTCGTAATTCTTATTATGTTGGTTTGGGGACAAAAGATTGGCTGTAGTTTCGTTTATGTAAGCGATGAATTACAATTACAAACACGATGGTTATAACTTAATGGCCAAGCTTAAAACCGATGAAAGTCATACGTTAAAGACAAGTATCAAAATTTTCAGCTGGGATCATTACAGTGCAAAAAAAAACAGTACACAGTAGAAATGACTGAATGAAACGTACCTATCGAAACGGTAATCCGTCCATGAGAATAATCTACAACGTGAAATATTCGGAGGTCTGCTGGTTTGCCGAAGTTAGCCTGATTCATCAAAATATGCCTGCACAAAGTTTGGAATATCACTTATAGGTAAAACCTCCGATATCGATCACCGCCACCCTTCCACTATCCAGGGCAAAAATAAACATTTCCAACAAGATAATGTCTTATGGAAATTTAAATAAAAGTGAATAAATTGTCAGGGCGACGGAGCTGCTGTTCACGGTGCAATAAATCCAATAGCGCCCTGGCGTAGAACGGTTGTAGACTGGGTTCATAGCAAGAGGACAAGCCGTATCAATCTAAAGTGGACACTGCTAGGGCTGGGATCCACCCTGTATTTCATTGGCCAAATGTCTGCAGAGGTAAACATAATTATATATTGTTCCATCTGGCTTTCTGCCAAGGTTTGTCGTCTCCTTCTAGCGGCTTGAACAGCCTGGAACCGGTCCGTCAATAGCATGTTCCTTCGACCCTTCTGTAAATATAACTGCTATAAAAACTTTCGCTTTAAATTTTAATGGCACTGCCATTTTAAACTTACCCTAATAAATTTCAGATTACAATTCAAAATCTGTCCGGTGATAACTAATCGTTAGAATTTATTTTTGGCCCTTCTTAAAAACAAATATAAATGTATAAAGACGATCTGCGTTTTATATATTACAATGTAAATTATATATATAAATATAAAATTTACTTTTACGTCGTCGTAAAATGTACGGATAATACACGAACAACAACAATTCTTATTTATTAATAAACTGATCAAAGTGAAATGTGATACAATTAAAAATAAATAAAACTTATTGTAACAAAAATAAAAAATAAGTGGTAATAAACCTTTTGCCAGAGTTTGCATGACCCTATATGAGTATAATATGAGAAATTAAATTATAATATTAAACGTTAAATAAATATTATATCTAATTTTAAAACAAATTTCTACCATCATATATTTCATTTGGTTTTTTACATATCACTTCGAGAACCAATTAATATAATTGTAAATTATTATTTGAAATTAATTTCATTTTTTAAGGTATTGGTTGAGACAAATTAGTCAGTATAACGAGCGGGATCGAAGCGCCTACCTTCGGATAAATACGCCGCTGATCTACCTCTTGAGCACGGGTATATTAAGCCGAAAGTCGTGGTTCGAATCCCGCTCGTGACTCTGACTTTTTTATCTCAACCAATACCTTACATAAAGGATTAATAAATTGAAAAAAGTTATTTGGCCCAATCGGGCCACGAACTCTAATCGATTATTTTTAATGACTTAATTGTTATGCCTACAACTGGGTATGTGTTACAAAACAACCAGCAGATTTTATTATAATTTGGATATGTGACAATAATTGGCATTACAGAGAAATCTACCCAATGGCAGTACCTCTGGATTAATCATGTAAAAGGTTATGTTCTGAGTTATCTGTTCTTTTCAACCCTCGACGGGGTAATCGTAGGGCCTGAAGTAATTATGTTTGTGTGTTATTGTGATCTTGTAATTTTTTATGAAACGATTTGTATTTAGATTTGATGGATGCATATTAGGAGCGACAGAAATAGTTAATCGTAAAATTTCAGCTTGAAAATTTTGAAATATTTGAGTATTTGGCCAAACCGTAATCGTAATGGTTAATGCAATTATTTCGTTTTTGATTTGTTGAATAGAATGCTATATATGCTATGATTTAAAGAAAGTGGTCGTCTGGCCCGGATCGTCCTAGAAGTTCTCACGTGTCACTTCGTTAGGTTGCCCTTGGGGGATTTGATTATTAAGTGAAGTTGCATTCATATAAAATTAATGAGTACGGTACGGTACTTATTTTAGAATTTTTAATAAACAATAAATAATTACGATTCAAAATTGAACTCATTAACTACTGCTGGCGTCCCTCAAGATAAATGCAAAAAATGATGATAATTTTTAAGTTATTATCAAATAAAAAAAGAACTTAATTTAATAATTATGAAAAAACTGTCTGTAAATAAACGTACATTTTGAAAATCAAAATTCCCATCAGGTAACAAAAAATGTATTGGAATACGACCATGGAGTAACGGTCAGTATCATACCAAATATTCCTGGAATATTTATACCCAAATACTAATAATTGCGGACTTTCACCCTTAAGGTTGTCACTTCCAGATGGGCTGATTCTCAAATACGATTATCTTTGCACATTATAAACAACACGTACTCCAAAAAAGCGGAACAGGGGGCATAAAAACGCGCTACTCTGCCGAGGATATTCCTTACATCCAGGGGCATTCCTACACGTTCTATGTAAGGAGCCAAGGAATGACAAGCTTATGTTTTCTTCAGCTGCAGTCCTGTATGCTTCAGTTTAAGGGTTTTTAGACATAATGCAACCATCAATTATTCAGTCCTTTGTGATGATTAGTTAAAAAATCGTTATCATCATCAATTTTCATGACCTTTTCAAATATTTTTTTCGTATTGATTTCACTAAATTTTTTATTTTATTATACACCAATGTTGATCCAATAGACAAGCTATAAAGATCAGTGGTTTGGCCTAAAACATTTCACCCACTAGACTATTTACCCTCACGGCTGAATTGGCTTATTTCCAATTAAAGGAATCCAATCGGTTTTTACGAATCTAGAGCTGAAAAAAATAATTGCTCGCGCCGGATTTACTGGATAGGACTAACTGGACTAGAACCGGCGATTTGGCTCAGCGCACGGCGCATTTGGCTCGGCAATTTAATCGATCCGATGCAAATTGCTCAAATACATCTTGAGAACTGGACTTTTCTAAGGCTAACGGCGATTGCGATATCGTACATTAAAACTTGGAAGAAATTCAATTTAATTTGGCTTAAAATCTATGGGAAATTGGAATAGTTGAACGGTAAAGTCGATAAATTCTGCCCCGATAGAATCGCGACTGCTTTGCTGACCCGTGCTTCACAGCCGTGTCTTCTGTTAATACAAACTGAAATTGGCAATTAACTCGTATATTTTATTTTAAGGTTATAAATAACTTTACGACGCACTGTTCAATTTTATATCAGATTGGCTGCAATACGAGCAAAAATACTATAAAAATATGGATATAAAATTGCCCATTTTTCTCAGCGATTTAGGACAACAAATTTAATTACAACATGTCCACCTTAAATTTCAATTCACACTGCATCAGCCGTTCAAAAGACATATATAATGTATACGTATAATGTGTATGTATAATGTATATGTTTATATTTATATAAGAGTTAGAGTAGGCTTTAAAATTTATAATTTCTTCATATCAAACTAAAAAAATTTATTTCCGTAGTACTTCCTGCTTAAAACTTTGAGAGAAACCGACGGCACTCAAAGAATTTCTGTAAAGGGGAACAGAAAAAAGTAAAAAACGAAAATTACCGCCTCGTCTGAAGAATTCTTCGATCTCGTACGCCGTGAGTTTCTCTGGTCGTGTTTAAGACAACTGGGCCGACTATTGGAGCGGAAAAGGAGCACAGTACCTCTGTCGAGTTCTTTATTTGATTATTAAATTGATCAGCTTCGTTCTCCCCTACTCATAAAATTGTCGTGACATCTAGTGAGACTGACTCTATTACAATGGCGTTCCCATTTGATATAATTCCGAATCGTCACACGATTTTAATGATGGAGCACATCCTCTATTCAGATTAATTATTTTAGGTAATATTATTTCATGGCCTCCACAATTTTGCTTGTTTTTACTTGTAAATAATGCAAAGTTTGTCACAGTGTATGGCGAAAGCCTAAAACCTCTTATTTTTAATTTTACACTCAATCAAAGTGTTTGTTTTCTGTGCAGATGTGTTACCATTAGGTGTCGTGTTGAGAGGGCCAGTGAGATATCGATGCTGTATGAATACATACGTTGGATTATCATTTTTCTGTTGATTATGAGTTTAGGATATTGTTGTTTGTATATTTTTATGTTCTTGTGGTGAATATAAAGATATACAAACATAACATATCCTTCATAACAATCACTACCCCAAACACATAACCAACAGAATAATCAACATCTACAACTCAAAACTAGCACCATATGCTTATATTTCTCATATAAAAATATCATTCTATCCAGACTTATTTCCCTACCCCCTTTAAATTCCAAGGCATGTAGACATAAGACATCAATATCCCACTCGCACTCTCAAAACAACACCCAATACTGGCACAATTGCGCAGAAAACGAACACTTTGGCCGAGTAGAAATACTTTGATTGCATTTAAATTCCTAGCATTGTATAAATTCAATTTTTTCCACATCCTACATGTTTTTTTAATAAAATTTATGCCTGTAAATCTCAGGCCCTGAAGATGATCTCAACAATGATCGAAACGTTGGCACGATAAAGAACATGTTTTTTTAAAACCTACATCACACCAGACCGCATCTCACAATCTCCAAATAATCTTCAACTAACGGTCTCTAAACACCAAACAATTCCAATAAATATAAATTTGTACGTGAAAATATTTGCATAAGCCTTCCAAAAAAAAACATGATTTTTTTTTTAAATTTTCGGCTCTAAGTTTCACTAAAGGTGACCACATTCAAAATTTTGTTAAGAGAAAGCTACTTCTGAAAAATATATATATGAAAAATTATACCGTATGAATTAAGCAAAATTCTACGATCTCCATTTATTTGGATTGTTTGTAGCCAATGATTTTTTTTCAATTCCAATTGAAAAACAATTTTACTATTAATCACAATCATAAAGTTCTTTTGAAGCCAATTACACTAATTTGTGTTTACTCTTTCCGTTTTGATGTACGGTTGAAAAATTACTTTTGTATGCCTCATTTTGAAGGTGTTAGTTTGAAATAAAAATTACATTTTTTCGAAGTTTCAGCGATCTTGTACCATTCTGTAGGACAAATTTTATTTTAAAAAATTTACTTTTACATTATTTTTTAATAAGTTTTGAAATTGTATAATTAAACAAAAGAAACTTCAATAACTCAGAATTGTTAACACTCTACATTTATGAATGTATGAGTTATGAATAACTAGTTTTATCAAAATACGGACTTTGCATCTTTCGAATGTTCAGTTTTCATAGTACAATTGGTTCAAATTATTTTTAAAAAACTAGAGTAAGGTAATAGCGAGCATGGAGGGGGCTCGACCCCGCCGCGGGGTTTGTAGAGTACTCTGGAGAAGTCAATATGATTAGACTTCCATGTTTGTTGTGATGCGTCTATTCTGTAGTTTACAACCAGAGGTACATAAGACAGGCTAGTATTTTAGGACATCGACCTCAAATACACATAAAAGCAGAGTCAGTAACCAGATCGAGGCGCTCAAATTGCGACAGTTTGAAACAAAATACACCTGAAACACCAGAAAAAGGAGAAAAACATGAAGCGGGCGATGACCTCAATTGTTTGTCGCCCCATAAACCATTATATTACATATATGATATGATATATGATATTACAAAAAATACGATTTTTAAATTATTTTTTCTAGCATAATTACTATAAAGGTAAATAAATTGAATAATAAAAATATGTCATTTCGTGTTTACAAATAGCATGTTTTAATAACGCTCTATATACAGTTACATTGTTATTTTGCATGTTACATTTACTGTGGTACATTTGAATATATAACTTTTAAAACATGCATCGCGGTTGGGGAAATGTTTGATTTAATCATGAGCTAATCCCCGATCGTCAGAGGGTTGGAGTCGTTAAATTATACGACCCCCACTCGTTGTAATGAGCTGAATATGTTAATAGTTTTAAGCCAACCTCATTTCCCAACTATCTAAACTAAATTCAAAAACTATTCATGATTTTTCAAATCGCGAACTTGAAATAATCATTCAAAGCATAATGCTTAATGGACAAATGGCAAAAAGGAGGGAAAATTCGAGAGGTTAGGTTGAGATGGGAAGTTGGTGTTCGAGGGAGGATCGAAGTCACTATAGCTCAAGTGATAGAGTAGCGGCGGTTCAAGCCGAATATCGTGGGTTCGAATCCCACTCGTAATACAGATTTTAACATTTCAACTTAAAACCTTAATTAATTGAATATTATTAATTGCTCAAGCAGACCACGAAAAATAGTGAATATACTGCTTAATGTACGAAGGGTAAAATCTGCACGAAAGACGCTAAGGGCGAAAATAATGATTAATGTTTGCAAACATTGTTCATCACCCGTCCGCATTCCATTTTCTTCCATTTTAATCCTAGCTTCACCGTATGGCAGAGCCTCGTCAATTGAAGATAAAAGAACACGAAAACATAGTAGTCTGGTTAGCATTCATTCAACCCCACTTGATATTCCTCGGGGTAATAGGGGATAAGCTCCGCATTCGTACTAATAAAATACATTCGCAAACCAGGCTTCGTTCACACAACCCAAGAGAACTATATATTCCTCAGGGGTAATTTGGGATGGGCCCACTCATAATTCAATAGATCTTCAACTAAACTAATAATATATTTTTCAAAAGAATTCAAATGAATTTTAATAACAAAGAAGTTAAAGACAAATTCGAATAACAATTAAGTTACGATAATATAGATTTTTCAAAATAATTTTATTCTAATTATCGTTACAATCTGCAATTGGGTAGCGATGAGATAGGAAATATAAATAAAAAAGCGTGAAGGAGGGCTAATCCCTAAATATCTCTAGGAATAATTCTCTGGGGTACCATGAATGAATTTCCGTGATTGAATGTAGATTATTAGTAAGAATGTATAGTGTTTAGTGACCGTTAGTTAATGATTATTTGGAGATCGTGAGATGCGGCGTGTGGCGTAGGTTTGAAAAAAATATTTTCTTTATCTTGCCAATGTTTCGATCTTTATTGCGATCATCTTCAGAGTGCAGTCTCAACACACAAGAATGGCAGAATTAATCAGCAAACAATCACTTTCAGCACTAAAGATGACCTCAATAAAGATCGAAACATTGGCAAGATAAGGAAAATATTTTTCTCAAACCTACGCCACACACCGCATCTCACGATCTCCAAATAATCATTAACTAACGGTCACTAAACACCACACATTCTTACTAATAATCTACATTCAATCACGGAAATTCATTCATGCACGATAAAGAAAATATTTTTTTTTTTGCATCTCACGATCTCCGAATAATCATCGACTAACGGTCACCGATCACCACACATTTCTACAGTAATAATTATGTATACACCATTTGAAGTTAGTTAACTCGATCGGTGCGACAGGGTACTCAATATTTCAAATAGACCGTGTGACCATGCACGCTTAACCACTCGTGCAAATAAACACGTTCAAACAGTTTAGTGTTCTTCTGGGTTTTTGATATTATGCCATTGACTAACCCGCTAATCACAATGCAAAATTTACAAAGATACTTTTACTGAATTATTATTTAAATATTATTTCTTTAGCACGTTTCAAACAAGTTCAGAAAGAAACTTTGCAGGTTTATAAGCACTATTTTTGTCGTCCCAATGTTTCGATTTTTTCGAAATAAATGTAGATTTTTAATTTAATGTAGATTATTAGTAAGAATGTGTGGTGTTTAGTGACAATAAGTTAATTATCGTGTGACGTTGGTTTTAGAAAAACATTTTCTTTAATCTGCCAACGTTTCGATATTTGTAGAGATCGTTTTCAGGACCTGGGATTTACAAACATTGTTCAATTTTTCCAAATACATGTAGGAAGTGCAAAAATGGATTTATACAATGCTAGAAATTTTAGATTCAATCAAAGTATTTGTACTCACTCAAAGTCTTTGTTTTCAGTATTGATGTATCATTATTATGTGTCGTGTTAAGAGTGCCAGTGAGATGACACATTCTTATTAATATTCTACAATCGAACCCCAAAATTCGTTCACACTACCCCAGAGTACTCGATATTCCTAGAGGTATTTAGGTTTTCTATATATTTTCTCACTCATTGTTATCCAATTGCAGAGTGTAACGTAAGAAAAAGTAATATTATTATAAAAAAATCTATATTATCATAATCTAATTATTATTCGTATTTTTCTTTACGTTTTTGTCATTAAAATTTATTTTTTATCTTATTGCATAATTAATATATTCAGCAGACGGATGCAACCAAAAACACACTTTCATAAAAGGTACTTAATCTTTATTAACAAGAATCGACTTCGGAGTGCTGCTCTCGCCTCTGTTCAGCCATTTTTACTTAAAAATGCCCACTTTCATGTAAAACCGAAATAGTGTCTGTGGGTTAGGGTAAGTAATAAGATAATACTATTATCAACGAATACATCGAAATTATTATTCTTAACGATATTATTATCATCGTCTGACAATGGATTGGATAATCCCCTGCTATCCTATCTCCAATGAAGATCCCGTGGCTCTGATAAAATGGCAAATAAAAACTAAATTTTGTCAAAAGCAAAGACATAACATTTTACTCTCCGACGTGGAATAATGCCGACACTATGTCAACTATCCTTTCCTATAGTTTTTCTGTCCAACTTTCTCAATGTTAACCGCTACCTCGGGCTGTAAATCGATAAAAGACTATCATAGAATTCACGCACAATACTAAACGAAAGGAACTGACTAGAAGTGACAATCACTCTCAGACATTTGGAAAAACAATTTTAGTTCTCAACAAATTACTGACATTCAAAATATTGTAGTAAAGCCCATATGGACGTATGAATCAAACATTCGGGGTTAAATCATACATTCCAATTATCCTTCAGATTTCTCAGTCCCACATACTTCAAAAAACCGTTTTCTCCTAATCAATCATACAATCCGTAATGCCATAGCATTCCTTATATGAAAGATGTTGCAGCTAATTTTTCATATCTTTTATACAAATATATACATTATTTTCGCAAGTATAACAACAAGAAATTATACAAAACAAATTGACATGAACATTTCATTCACTATTTTACATGTGCATGAACAATATAGAACAATATATGATTTATATTTATTTATTCAGAATTAAGTTGTCTCAATAATAAGATTTTTTTTAAATTTAATTGACGAGGATTATTTTTAGAAAATATATAGCTAAGTAAGAATGTAACAATAAGTCAGTTCCATGGGATACCGTTTCTTTATAAAAACACAAAACAAAAACTCTAGGCCGGAAAGCGGTTCAGAAGCTTGCAAAAAGCCCGATAGGGAGACGCCATTGATTGTAGTGGCACAATAGAACCACAAAGGAGTGGTCTAGAGGTCAATTCTGTAAAGTTGCGAACTCATCGATCCCAATGGGAAAGAAATAAAATCGGCTTAAAACAAGAAAATCCCCCCCCCCCAGTCAAATTTCATCATTTATAAAACTCTGACGGGCGGTTAGAAAATTTCGCACGGAGTTCAAGGGGCGATTAGCAGGGGCAATAAAAACCAATAGGCAAAGTGCCGCAGTTAGTGTCACTCTGTAATTTGCGTTAAGTACCTTTTCTATTAACCAATAAAGTTGGCTACGGCGAAACGGCCGAGGGCGCATCTGTGGCCAACTTCCCGGCATTAAAGACATTTCCACCCATGTTAACTACGGGCCGGCTCGGTGTAGTCAGCTCTGCTAAAAGCCAGTTGAATTATATACAATGGAAGGCCCTGTGAAGAACGAATCATAAAACAAAAATCTTGTTTTTTTTCGCTTTTTTTCAAATTATTGAATTATCTCACCGGTATCAACCAACGCTTTTGTGTAACTTTTTGGGCAGGTATGTCGTCGTATTTAGGCACAATAGTGAAAAAACCCTTTTTTATGTTCTATGATAATTTTGTTTTTTGGTTGTCAATTTATTAGTTTAAAGGGTAATTTGAATTAAGGATATTCACAATGTGTACAATTTTGGGATACAAGCACTAAATTAGACAGTATCTGCTTTAGCGGCACGTATAATTAAATTGTAATTATATTAGATTATGGCGTCCGCATGATAAAAATTTACATCATTTTAGTCTTTAATTCAATTATTCAATCAAACATAGTTTATTGTTTTGCTCTTCGATTAAATCAGATCGATTCAGTCCAACACATCGACCGTATTTTACTAGATTGCAATAATTGCTGGAAGGATTATTGATGTTAAAGACAGTGGTGCAAGTTAATTTTCTACAGAGCATATAGTATCATTATGAATATTCATTTTACAAAAGTTGAAATAACACTGCTTTCAACGAAACGTGACAAAATGACGATTTTCTAGTCACATAGCTTGTTTTTATGTCAAAGTTCAGTAGTATTTTTATCACGTCTTATTTTTATTATTCATCTCGTGGAATTTGCTATAAAAGTTTATTTGCCTTGTACCTAATTATTTTCTGGATCAAAATCAACATTTAATTGTTTATAAAATATATATTTCTCATGTGGGTGAACATCAGTTCTTGTTTTTACCTCCCAACACACCCTTATATAATTTGTTAAACATTATCAAAGTATATATCTACACTTATTCACTAAAATCCTTGAACTAGTAATTTTATGACCTCTTTGCGATCTTTGGCAATCTGTTATTTGAAATTTCTATAATTTTTATAACATAATTTAGATGTTGTCTTAAGGTGTGAGAATAAATCAATATAATCAATCAAGATTTAGAAAGAACTAAGAAAGCGAAATACTTTTTGTAAATTGTTTTTACATTTGAATTAATTTTTAGTTTATTATTTTACTATTGTAGTCCCTCAGGTCTGTATCAGTCTATCTCACATATTTTGCATTTCTTTTATCTTGTGTGTAACCATTCCACACATCATTAAAATGTCGTAAGCGAATACACTATTAAAACGATTACCTAATCTAAGTTTGGTAGGACTCAAGAGTTCTCGATATACAATTGAGTACCCACTCCTAAAACTACGCAAAAGTATGTACAATTTAAGCAGACAGTTGGGAGGCCGTTTTTCATCTTGACTACTTCTCTTCATTCACGCTAATAAGTACACTCGCAAATAGTAAAACCACGCATGTACTACCCTAATTGGTTTGTAGATATTCGATATTTAACATTCACACTTAGTCAATCGCGCAAATAATCCGTTCAGACAATTCAAAATAGGGTAGTCACGATGGTTTTGATGTTATATCAGTATCATACTGCAAATAATATAATCTAGATAGCCCAGAGGAATTGGTGTGTTTGTAAGTACTCGATATACTATCACAAATACACACTACAAACTCCAACGTTCAAATTAATAAATACATTCACTAAAATTAAGAATACTATTACAATATATGTATAAAATGGACATGCGTATTTATATGTGACCATATTAATTTATCTGCTTCTGTATCAAGTTATTATTACAACCATCATTGCGCTTTAAATGTTGGCTAAGGCATTCTTTTAGGCCACGCCTTTTTCCTTCCAGCGATAATTTCTCCAAATCTATTACCGTATGTTTTAAAGATAATTGTACACGGCATAAAGGAGGTCTCAGTGGTTTCTATGGCGAAGAGATGCCCATGTCCCAGCCCAGCCTATTGCATCCCATCCTCAGTTAAGTCATTGTGAATTTTGACTCCAAGAGTAAGCCTAACAAAGACTGATTTACTTTCAACTAACGTACAGTTCAACAAGTAGATAAGTTACATCCTCCACCCTAACATAATGCATGTGACATTCCACAGAAAATCATTTTTACCTAACACTTTATAGCACAGTTAAAATTATTTTTTACATAACGTTTTTAGTTTATTTGTAACAATTTTTGCCTGCTTACCAATACCAATAATAACAGGTCGTTATAACAATAATAAAAAATATATAACCATTCTGTTATTGTTGAGGACAATTAAAGACAGAAAGCAGAGAAAATTGCAATTTATTTAACAATACAGTATTACAATGGCAGTAATGAAAGCTTAATTAACTATCTCAAAGGGCGGACTTCATTTCAAGATGACGCCGTTTGTGGAATTTGTGGTATCCTTTGCTATTTCCCGAGAATGTAACGGTCAATTACATCAAATACAATCCCAAATTCTAAGTTTGTTCCAGATAACACCGTCCGAGCCCGGTTCTGTCTGATGATAACGGGGGCGTTTCCTCCTGAGAATTTGTGTTTATCGGTCATGCAGGGACATTTGTTGCACTTGAGCTGGGTCTATCAGTTTAGCAAACATTTAGTTTAGTTTATATTAACCTATTTTTTAATTTCTTTACACTGGATTCGTAAAAAAAAGATGGATATGAATATTTATAATATTGAATTTTTTTGGTTACAAACCAAAATGTTTTGTTTTTTTCTAATGCGTTCCAGAAAAGATCTCTACAAAGTTGAAAAATGATTATATCGTCGACAAGTACGACTACTTAGTAAGAGAACTGAACATCTGAAGATGACGGGAAGTCGAAACAAAAAACAACAAATGTGGCATACCTACTATACGCCATTTTTAAATATTTAACCATAAATTTTCATGTTTTTTGACAGTTACTCGTAGCAAAAGTTATTGAGAAAAGAATTGAAAATTTCACTGCATTAGTTTTATATACTGTTCGACCTCAATCATAATCTACAATCTGATAAACAAAAGTGACTTGTAAAGAGTACGTCTTTGACTGGTGTAATAACTGTGTCATGTATCAAAAACGTCCATTTTTACTTTAGTAGATTTGAAAGAAAAAAAAATACAGGTGCATTTCATTTATTACGTTTACAAAACAGTGCATTATGTTAATAAAAATTTAAAAAAAAATCTAATGGAAATATTGCGAAGTTAGTTAAAACCTTGTAGCGTCCCTTATTTCACGTTTGTAATATTTTTTATTGCGTTAATGTGTGCACAATAGATACGATTTGTATAAGTATGTATAATTCATAGATAAAATAAATGCTTGCATATATTAAAGCCCTATAGTCTATACTAACCAGTTTTTGATAATGGCGATTATGAAATATATGATAAAATTAAAATTAATTTAAAATTAAAAATTATATTATTCTTCTATGTAAGGCCTTGGTAAAGATAAAAAGGTTAGGGTCAAGAGCGGGATTCGAACCCACGACCTTACCAAGACTATACGTAGAAAGAATAATAGAAAGAAATGTCTTGGCAACTTAACGTAAATAGATTAATATTTCGTAAGTAAAAGAAATATCCCTTTACTAACTTCATAAGTCGCTTAGATAGAAAGTGGGAGAAAGAAGGAAAATTTGAACAGTTGTACGTTGAGATGGAGAGTTGGTGTTCGAGAAGCTCCAAGTCACGATAGCTCAAGTCGTAGAGTAGCGGCGTATTTAGCCGAAGGTCGTGGGTACGAAACCCGCTCTTGACACTGACTTGTTATACCAAAACCTTACATAGAGAGAATAATTAATTGAAAGCAGGAACTTACTCCATAGACTACTAAAACGCAATTGGATTAATAAAGTATATACAATTATGGATTGTCTAAATTAACGTAAAAATTAAGCGTAGTCAGAGGTTGATGTTCTTGGCTGACCTGAGCGTATGATTGGAGGATAATGAAAAGAAGATGGGAAAAAATTGTTTTTGAGAGTTTAAAGAAAATTTGGATGCTAGACCTTACCAAACCTTGGTCCATATGAAGGAAAGCACCCATGTAGTACTTTTTCAGCTCAATAAAGGAAAGATAGGTCTGAAACACGAAGGTTGTTACTTTATTTTTCCTATTTTTAAATTTTTTCCTTACATCCAAGTGTAGACGTGAATAATTTTTGTGCCCATAAAACCATACAATTAGGTTTGTATTTTATCGTAGATCAGAGATGTGATTTGTATTTTATCGTAGCAAATACGTTTAGGAATTTGGAACAGGTCCTCTGTCAGGGCTGGTAGGAGCTAGAATCGTACTCTACTGACGGAGTAAAAGTTTTTAAAAATTTTCTATTTGTCTTTTCAATGACAGTTAAAACTGACAAGCAAATTGGCCACGAGATTAATTTCGAACTTGGATAAATTCATTTGAGGACTTCCCTGTCGTATCCGTGTTAACAACTGTGATCGTCAGGGCGATAAAATGGAAAAACAGTAATTTAACGACGTTTTATAATATCGGCTAAAGTTAGACCGTATCTGATTACCGCCGGAGCCGATCACGCTATGTTGCAACACCACCAACGCCTTCCTGACCCGCCAAGATTATATGCCCTGATCAATGTAAATTTCGCAAATTGCCGAATGAAGGCAGATATTAAAAAAAATAAAATTGCCATTAAATTAAACCAAAAAAACCTTTAATTAAAAAGTCTCATTTGATCAAATAAATATTATTTTATGTTTTCTTATTCAAATCTGGGACGTGATAAACCTATCGTTACGTTTATTTTTGGCCTCATGTTTTTGGGACTTTGGGCCTTGCGGTTGTTAAGCTCGATCATAATCATCTACAATTGTTCAATCATCTACAGTTGTCCGTTTGTCTATTTTCTCACATCCTACTTGATCTTTTCAATTAATGGTTTGGTGTACTTCTGTTGTACGTATTTTGTATAATTAACTTTCTCTTAATCGGTTTTCTCTACTTTTATCTGCGTGGTATTTAGTGAATGTTAGTCAGTGATTATTCGGAGATCGGGAGATGTGGTCTGCTGTGACGTAGGTTTTATAAAAACAGTTTTTTTTATCGTGTCGTTTTCATCTTCATGAAGATCACCTTCACGGCCAGGGATTTATAAGCATTGTATGAATTTTCCAAATACACGTAAGATATGGTAAAAAGATCGAAACGCTGGGACGATAAAGAGAATGTCAGACCTGACCACATCTTATGATCTCCGAAAGATCATCTACTTTTATCTTTCTTTACCTTTCTTTTTTCTATTTCTCTCGTTCTCTCCCTGTTTCTAACTTTATCTTTTTCCTCTATTTTTTAATATTTTACTTTCTATTCTCTCTTTTAACGTATCATTCTCAGACGTTATTAATTTTCTCATTATCTTTGTCCCTCTCTCGTTCTCTACGCATATTTTTAACTTTCCCTCTTTCTCTATTTTTTGTCTTTCGACATCTCTCTTCCTTTCTCTCTCTCTCTCACTCACTCTTTCTCTCTCTATCCCTCTCTGCCTCGTTCTCCCTTTCTAACTTTTAGTTTTTTCCTCTCTTCTTCGATAATTATCTTTACATCTCTCCTTTACCGTTCTTAATCATTCATTCTTTCTCTCTCTCTCTCTCTCTCTCTCTCTCTCTCTCTCTCTCTCTCTCT
>CM077106.1:30780728-30803222 GCA_039619505.1 Cimex hemipterus | reverse complement strand
ATATATATATATATATATATATATATATATATATATATATATATTTTTTTTTTTTTTTTTTTTTTTGCTGGGGCTTTCGACATCTTGGCCATTTCAGCCCCACACTAAGTCTATATTCTATACACGTTCACACACATCATTCATACGAATAAATACGTTCATACAATTAAACCCATTCACACAGCACACTCATTCCGTTTGGTCGGTAGAGTATATATTGTTTTTCGTATAGATGAACCTGTAATTTTGTCGTCACCGATCATTTTGGTTTAACTATTCTCTTTGAGTTTCGGGTCGTTCAGTCGCGATTAGGCATTTGGCCAATTTCGTTGTTTGTTTTATGTAGTTTCTTCCTAATAAACTTGATAATAATGATAAAATTTGAGTTAATTACAAGGTGAAAATTAAATAATTTCTGAATTATACCTGAAGGTTGACGTGATCCCTCACGTCGCAAGCTAAATTCAGTCAACAATATTTTTATTGCAGTCCTTGTGCGTGATGACATTACAAAATGCTTAGTCACATATTAATAGTATGGAATTTATGTCTTTGTTTACTACTAATCAATTACTCAAGAATGCGCACGAATTTAACTATTCGAAAATAAATTTATCTAAGATTCTTTGAGTAACTAAGGGTAAAGTTAGAAAAAGGTTTAATTTCTTCTTCTAATAGTTGAGGCACCAAATGCTAGCGTAACCTGGCGAAACAAAACATAGGATTCAAGACAACCGTCTAAGGTTGTGGAAATCATGTTTGATGTAAGTACAAATCAAACAAAAAGACTTAAAGACACAAAGAGAGAGTGAAAAAGGAGAGAGAGAGAGAGAGAGAGAGAGAGAGAGAAGATTGAGACAAAAGAGAGAGCGAGAGGGAGAGAAAGAGAGTAAAACGAATGAGATGGTAAAAAAGAGAAGATAAGAAAGAAAGAATATATAATTATCAATCAGTATTTTTAAACTAAAACTGTATTAAATTAACATTTTATATAATGAAAATCCATTTAAAAAATCCAATAAGCTGATAGCAACGAGGGGGTAAATCAAGTACATAAAACCGCTTTTAATCGGGGTGCTTTGGAGCTTAAAGCTGATATAATTTATACTACATTTTTTCTGTACGACTTATTTTTAGCGATAAATTTATAAATCGTTCTTTAAGCCACCACCAAGCACTTTCAAACATTTATAGATTTTACGTGTGAACACGCAATCTTTAATCAGCTAATACCTACTAGGCCAAGGATTGGTTTTTATTCAATCATTAAACGCGTATCATATTTCTTGCGATTTTTTAGTGAAATATTAAAAGCTGCCGTTTATCCAAATGCCCAAACCATCCCTCCTGGAATCCACAGTTCTGCAGCGAAATGTGAATTGCACAGCGCCGACGTAGCTTCATAGGGCCGGAAATTAAACAACTTTCCCCAAACGTTGGACTTAAAAGGCCCACTTTAAATTACCAGGCTAAAGGCCCGTAGGTATTCAACCCGGGGAAATTACTGAAATCAGAAAAACTCATGTAAAACCAAACAAGACAGAAACCGCGAGCAATTAAATGTTAGCAGAGATACGACTTGTTAGGAATACACATAGAAAGATCCAAACATTTTTTCGTTGGAAAATGCTTTTTTAAGGTAACATTTAAATTAATAATGGTTCTGTTTATTTTTAATTAAGATTTAGGTTTAAAAAGTTGACATTCCTCTCTAGTTATATCTAGTGTTTTTAATTGACACTTTTATAAATTGTGATAGTAAATCAATAGAAATTATAAATGAGAAAAAGGATTCTAAAAAAAGCTAGGATCAATTCTTACAAAATCATATCCACCATTTTCAAATAATTACGCTTTATATGCCTAATATGTATAAGATGTTTAAAAAATATTAATCTCACTTCCACGAGAGATACAACTGGATACCAGTTTGGATAAAGATAGAATTTCTTTTCAATATAAATTTATACATTGCAAATATAAAACTTATGCCTTTGCCGCCAGTCAAGACAATTAAGAAAATACTCATTTATATATAATTAAAACATATACTAGTATACCTAAAGTGATTTTAAACGAAAAATTGCTACTTTAACAAAAACAATTTTAAGAATTTTTTTCCACAATTTTGGAAAGCCTTAATACAAGCTAGCCTAGCCATTAACCCAAAATTTAATTAATTGGAAATTTTCCAGTTGGAAAACGGTCAGATGAGGCCATAATTAATGGGTTTGATTTTGATGGCCACCAGGTTTTAGAGAAAATGCAAGCAACTTCTAGAGGTGGTAATCAGGTTCGCCCGGCCATAAAATTTGAACGATCCAATATTACGAGATGGCTTTGTGATAAAGGATGCCGGTTAGGATATTTCGCAAAATCGACCCGTGGAATGAAATCTGAACGCTGCATCAGGACATAGCCTCCCTTAAACAGGTTGGCCGGCCTTTATGACGAAAAATTGTAATTTTCTACCGGGATAAGAAGAGATTTCCAACTGTTGAGTTTAGAAACATTTTTTTAGTTTATTCAAATAATCGAGAACAACACATTTTTCATCCCCGTTGAATTAAATCAAAGAAAAAATGAATAAAATTAGTTCCTCTGGTGTCTTAGCACCAGAGCATTTATGGTGGGAACGTGCCAAAGGATCCAATAATGAATGTTGTTCCAGCATTGAGTTCATAGTGTAGTCCTCACTGACATGTATCTAGCGAATATCATACGTTGATTTATGTATTAAAAAAAATGCTTCGTTCAATATTTCAATTTTTTTCGGATAAGCTAACTTCAATTTAATTATTTACATGGGAGCTATCAAAAAAACGGATCAGGAAAAGTAAATTAAATTATTACATGCCATGTAGTTTCTATCATTTACCATACATAACATATATACACTCATTAAAAACCGGGAATCGGTCGTATTCTGTTATTTATTTCAAAATATATGCAGTTTTATGGTTAGGTTAATTAAAACATACTGATCTTAATGCCAGTCAAATTAAATATGAACAGAAAGTCCCGAGTTTTAGTTAAAAAAAAAGTTTACGATGGTTTGAAAAAAAAAATCACCAAAACACCGTCATCGTTTAGAGAATGAGTAAAATAAAAGTAACCATTTTTTAAACCTTGTTTTGCCCTTGAAGCTTAATTATGAACAAACCCAAGTTATAAATTCTGATAAATTTTCTGTGTGTTCCGATTTAACTGTTAATGCAAGCTAAGTAGCAGTTTCGTAAGTTTTGATATGAATGGAAAATTGTTATAATAAAAAGACTGAAAAAATCTTTCATATTGAAATGTCTAAGTCGTGGAATGGCAAAGCACAGGTTAGATTTAACTAGATTGTCTGTGATATAAAATGTAAAAAAAATTAAGGAACAACGTTGCAAAATATTGAATAAATTTTACATTGAAATTGATTAATAATGTATAAAAAAGGGAAAGAATAAATACTGTCGGTATCGTATGGTTTGCCTAAAAACATTGAAATTGTTTGGACTTTTGTTCTTCAAATTACAATATGGAAATATCTTAGCAATGGTAAGTAAATTTTATTATAAGAACTAGCATCGATCGCATGACATCAATACTTATTCAATCCTGCTAATTTTGCTACTTTAAAAAGTTTTATTAATCTTACTTTGGTTCAAACAATTTTATTGGGCCTAGCAACATCTTAGGAAAAAATTATTATTAAAATATGCGAATGAAATAATATTATCGAACGGTCATGTTTTATCAAATAATTTTACATTTTATATCTCCTATGCTTGCGTAATTTGTCCTAACATTTTTTATAATTTAAAGTTGAGAAGATGCTTTAAAAAAGCTTAAATTTTATTTATTGAAAAAATACCTAACAAAACCTTAAGAAAGACAAATAGTAAATTTAAAAAACAGTTTTATTTAGGTCAATCTTGCAGGACACGTTGAATAAAATATAATCTATAAAACGGATGAATAAACCTGAACGTAACATGTATTCGTTGACCCTTCGTGATTCGATGTTTTATAGTTCTTGGTGGACTTTGTGTTACATAGACTTTTGCAGTAAAAAGTCCCTAAAAATACATATATTTTCCAAATGGGTTCCTCCTACGGTCCGAGTTCGGGGGAGATCGTTTTTCCCTCCCGTGTAAGGGCTGGGCTGGAATTTTGTCCCTTATCCTTTTCTGACGACTAGACAATTGTGATAACAAAATCGAGATTAGGTAATGGTCCTCGGGAATTTCAGTATGGCCCTTGTCCTTATTATTAAATTCACTAACTTCGTGGTCCGCTTGACCAATTAATATATTACAATTAATTAAGGTTTTTAATTGAGATAAAAAAGTCAATGGCACGAACGGGACTCGAACCCACGATCGTCGGTTACATACGCGGGGTTTTAACGGGAGGGTTTTAAGCCATTAGGAACGTAATTCTTATTTTGCCATTTCGTTTGTCGCCGAGAATCCGATCCGATTGACTCGGACACCAACTTCCTGAAAACTGGCAAAAAGGAGGGAAAACTCAAAAGGTGGGGTTGAGATGGTTAGTTGGTGTCCGAGTGGATCGAGGTCACGATAGCTCAGGTGGTAGAGCAGCGGCGTATCTAACCGAAGATCGTGGGTTCGAATCCCGCTCGTGCCATTGTCTTTTTCATCTCAACCAAAAACCGTAATTGTTTGTTCTTATTAATTATAGCAGATTTTAATTTTTATCTAATAAATTCAACTTGTTTTTCATTTCCTTTTTTCTGGCTTTTATGAAATTATGAATTAAAAGACATAGAAGTTATTTACGATTTCTATACACTAATACCCAAAAAAAGAATGTAACTGCCTAAAACGTACAAACGTATTAATAAATATCTAACCTGTATATAAATTACGTGAAAAATTTAGAAAAGTACGTTTTTTATAGTAGATAAATTATAGTTCTCCTTTAGATTATTGTATTTTGTATAACAGGTAAAAACAAACACATGAATAAGTAAATAAATAATGCCCTAATGATAACTAGAAAAGGAAATTTTGATGTTGTCTTTCTTTCTAGATATTTGATATAATAAAAATAGATAAAAAAGTTTTAAAACATTTAGACTTAATAGTTGAATTTTTTGGTTTTCATTCCTAAACCTTTATTTCTTCTCGATTTATCAGTTGTTAAGTATATCTAAAATGAATGCAGAATGTAAATTTAAATGCTACTTTATAGTACTTTATCCCGTTTTCGTTTTAGTTCTAACATAGTATATAATATAATAGCTAAATAGTAAAAATATTAAATTCTAAGAAATTCAGTTTTTATAATTTATTCAATCTATTCACAATCTATTCTTTTTTCATTTAACAACTAAAATATCCAAATTGCACGACAAAATTGTGTTTGAAATATCAGTCAGTAGATATGTTCAAGTTACCTTATATTTTAAATGTTTTTTTTTTGCATTGATATTTATCAACCTTTCTCATTTCTTTTTTTTCTTTCTATTTTTTGCCTATGTAGCGTAGTTCTGTCCAATATTATTTACATAGCCATCGCCTTAGGCGAACGACAGGATTTTCTGTATCTTGCTTTTTTTTTCTGTATTGTTCACTCGGCCAAATTCAAGGGGATAACAGAAAAATAACTTATGCAAACGTGCAATTTGACAGCTATGCTCGAATTTTGTATTACTTTCAACAAAAGGAAGTCGGGGTAAAATTAAAATATTTCAATTTGTGCTATAACGTTAATAATTTTGCTTAAATCAACAGCAAAGAAAATAAAACAGACGTGTAACGTTCCAGTAGATCTTAGAATAGACAGCATTGAAAGAACATCTATCTCACGAAGTTCGGACTCAATCAAATTCTTTTTTAATCAAAAAATTTATTTTTTTTAAATTCATATTCAATTACCTTTTCTGTGACAAATCCAATATTAAATTGACCGCTTAATTTATTTCTTGGGAAGAACTCTGGGGTTACCATTTAAACGTTTAACCCTTGGTTTTCGTCGTCATTTAAATAAAGACACCCTTATATATATATATATGTTTGCCTCTAAATTCGTGTTTTTTAAAATATTTCATCTGTTGTCAACACTGGGCCAATTACTTGAAAGTGGTGACAAATAACAAATTTGCTGATAGACAGAGAATTTACGAATTACACAAAATAAGTCATGTAGAGCAAAAAATCAGGAGAGCAAGGAGTATTTTAAGAATGTATTAAGTGTCGTTTTGTTAAGAAAAGGAATAATCTGATATTAATATATCCGGACGTTTCTAATAATAGCACCGTCCTGATTTGGACTAAGGGACTTTTCGTTGTCCTGAACAAGCGCCATCTGCCTTTCTTTAATCACCAAAGTCAGACAGTTTTCCGGTAGTCAAGAAAGAAAACCTGCCGTACAAGAATAACATAAACAAATAACTCGTGAGACAGTGTCCGGTGCCAGTTTGTTTCTCGGTCATTACCGGTCTGCGACGAGGTGCCAATTCTGAACCAGCTCCAAGGTCTACGCCGAAATTGTTGTTTGTTTCCAACAATAGTCGTGTAAACCCATTGACCTCAGACAGTCTTGTGTCTGCTGAAATGTGTAACATTGAAATAAAAGAAACCTTTGTGACGCTCGGGGGTCGCAAACAGTTATAACTATTTCGAGGTACAGCAAACGATTTTTATATTATCCACGGACATTTATTTCACCATGAAAGGCTAAGTCTTTTTTTAATTATCAAACACGATTATTGAAAGTTCATTTAAAAAACAAATTGAAATATTTGTTCTTGAAAGCTTTAAAAAGTTGGAAATTTATGTTTCTGACGTTAAGTAATTGAGAAAATACAACCTAAAAAATAAATAAATACTTGAAGATCAAATCAAATAAAGGTGTTTTCCCATTCCAAAATATTCGTATTCAATAAACAACACACGGGGGCGTCGGTGGCCGCAAGGTTCAGTCTTTGACACGGCGCTCATCACTGTAAGGTAAAGGTCCGGGGTTCGACATACTTACAAATGGTTTTTTTTTTTTTTTTCAAAAACACCGGCACCCTGAGAGGAAAAAACACCTACAAAGCCAGTGAATTGTCCTGCAGTACGTACAGTAAAATGTTAGAAAAATGATGAATAATAATAATTATTACTTAGAATTCGTGAGATGCGGTCTGGTGTGAGGTAGGTTAGGTAGACCGCATCTCACGATTTCTAAATAGTTATCCTTTAATGGTCACTAATCACCACACAATAATAATAATGTAATAATATGCAATAATCATAAAGCAAAGTAATCAACAAAACAAGGAAAATTGAGCAAATCCCAAGAAACGTGACAGGGTTAGCCATTTGAAGTAAAAATTGACAAATAAACGCTTCTCTATTTTCAATCGTGATAATAATAAAGTCTACTAAACATTTTACCATTTACTTTATAAATTACAGACTCCATGTTCATGGGACCGACAGGGGAGTTGCTAACTATACATTTTAATATTAAAATAGTAATAACATATTACATTGTATCTACATTTTCAATTAATTAATAATTATGAAAGGAATTGGTTGAGATAAGAAAGCCAGCGTCATGAGTAAATACGTCGCTGCTCTACCCCTTGCGCTATCTTACATATACAACGGTCGATTATTTCTTTATCGAATATTTTAACTTGAGTTTAACTCTCACTTCACCTCGACAAAGCTGAAATACAGATTTTTTGTGGGTAAAACGTGGCTGGTACATCAAAACTTTCTTAGATTCTCAATGGCACCTAAAGACTTTTTATTTTTACAATGCACCCCGCAACAGTTGTAAGAAAACTATAAACTAAGAATGAGTTTGGTAGTGAGCTGTTTTTTCTTATTTATGTCCATTTCCCCTTTTATAGCCTGAGATAGGAGCTCGGGGACCGAAAATTACCAGGTAGATATATGTTAACGGTACCGTTAAGGGTGATTAGAAACTCGGGCTTGTTTTAATCGTTTTTCACCCTCGAGTAAAGATAAGCTTTTAGAAATTTACTGTGTAAAAAGAAACGAATTTTTAATCCAGAGTGTATTTATTTCATCATAAAATTCAATTAACCTTATCTGGGACGGGGGAATATGAATTACGAGTCGAATATTAGAGTAAAGCAGATGGTTTATTTCGCATGATGAGACTTCTCATTATTATACTTTACATCAGACGAATTGTTTGCTTCAAATCCAATTATTCGATTCGAACCCAGAATTGCTAACATGGTGAACACTACACCGCGTCCCATTTTTTTATTTCTTCTATGTTTGAATTTTAATAAAAACTAAAAAAACATGTTCTGAAAAAGAGAAACTAATTTCAAATGGACACCAAAATCTGAAATAGAGTTAATACAACAAATATTCTGGCTGTATAATATAATGAAATTCAATGTTTGCCTTTAAGCGACTAATGGTAATTACTTATATTGCAATTTTTCACATTAATAATCCCGCTCGTATCACTAACTTTTTCATCTCAATCACGGCCTCAGATAACTAATAATAATTTGAAATAATTAATAATAAGGCCATATTGCGTTGGTGCAATTCCATTTTTCGATTGAACCTTTGATAAATAGAGCAGATTTATTGTAGAACAAGGAAGAACGAACTCCTAGGAAGAAAAGGAAAAGAAAACATGGATAATTTAAAATCTTCAAACAATAAATTCCACACAATCACAAGTTTAACAAAAGATTATAGGATGAACAGCTCGCAACAGCAGAGGTCATATAAACCCTCAGGGTCAGGGTGCTGGTGTTTTTGAAAAAAAACCATTTGTAAGTATGTCGGGTTCGAATGCAGGGCCGCTGGATTCGAACCCGGGACCTTGACCTTACAGTTATGAGCGCCGTGTCAAAGACGAAACCTCAGAAATAGATGTAAATAAATTTTTTGGATGATAAATTCGACTACATACCTTTCTGACAAACGTACATATATAAATATGTTCTAACATATTTTATCTCAAAAGCTAGTGGAATGATTTTCATAGTCGATAATTCGTCTTGCCATATGCATTTTATAACTCTATCCAATATTACAATCTGACAATTATTTCCATTTAAAAAACGAGGTTACATAATTATTTTACTATTTTGGGTATGTTCTTATACAAATCATTTATACATTTTTATGGTACATACATCAACGTTCCTCGTCTTTCAAATGGTCGATTGGATGATCTTTTCGCCGTTTTTGAATTATAGCCGTTTTAATCAATTATTCTGACAACGACCTCTTAAACATCGGAAAAATTTTAGCTAAAGAAAATCGATAAATATGTGTGATTAGTGACCGTCAATCCATAATTAGTCAGAAAATGTGAGAAGTAGTCTGGTGTTATGTAGGTTTCAGAAAAACACTTTCTTTATCGTGCCAACGATTTGATCTTTATTGCGATCACCTCAAGGCTCAAAGTATTTGGCACAATTACACAGAAGACAAACACTTTGAACCCTGAAGATGATTTCAATAAAAGATCGAAACGTTGGCACGATAAAGAAAATGTTTTTCTCAAACCTACATCACACCAGACCGCATCTCACGATTTTCGAATAAAAATCGATAAATTGAAATTCAAACAAAAATTAATAAAATTGAATTTTGAACAGGGCTAAAACGAAATTTCATATTATTTTTAAGAAAAAAAAACATCTAGTTTGTTTTAATGATATGGTTGACATTTTTGGATTATTGATTAATTATTAAAACTTTGATAGATTTTACTATATTTTTATTGCAATGTACATAAAAGTAGTGAAAATTATATAATCAATGTAGCTGATCTCAGCAGGTAGAACGGCAAATTTAACATATTAAAAAACGGAAAATTGAGAACAAATTAGAGCCTATTCACGAGAATTGGTGAATACGTGTCCAATATTTTGGAGTGTGGAGTCTCAATAAATAAATAAATAATATATATGTAAATTAAATTAAATTAAAAAAATGAATAAAAACCTTCGAAGTATTATCGTTTTTTTTTGAGCACTCACTTATTGTTTATTATTTTATTTTATTGCGGTCGTTTTAGTTTTTCTCCCATTTAAATATTTTGACTAAATAAATTAATACGATGTAGGAAGCGGCTAGCTATTTCTTTTAACTTAGATAAATAATCTAATAGATAATTTAATAATAAATAAATAAATCGGGGACTAGTGTTTTTCTTCTATATTTTTTCGGAAGTATTTTACTTTTTTCATAAATTTCTCTTCAGACGCTAATTGTATAATTTGCACCCATATTTCTAGGTCGCTTTCCACCTATACGCGATTCCATTGGAAGCGGTAACAATCTTATTTTCTTCCTTTACAAGAAAACGTGCTTCACCGCATTCCCAAAATGGCGATTCTTTTAAATTAAATTAATAAAGTGTAGTAAATTCCTGGTGTACACTCAAGAACTGGGACCTGTAGTGGTCAGTGAAGAGTATATCATTTGCTCTTTGATTATTATATAAGCGCATTCGTAGGCTTCTTAACCTTCCCTAACTAATTTCATTCTTTGCGACTTCCTAAAAGAAAATTACGCTTCAGGTTCTTGTGCCAGTGACCTTCGGCCCCAAATCAGTCTTCTGGCACATTCTTCACAGCATGGAGTCCTCCTTTTCTACAACATACCGGTGGGATATACTTTGTTTGGTCTTAATTTTAGTATTGTAATTAGATTTTGTCCCAATAGCTTTGTTTAGACTGTTGAAAGATCTTATTAAAAGAGAGCCCTGACAATCACATTATGATCTTCTTCTACCTTTGCATGTCGTTATAGATGAATAGTATAATTTATTGGAATATGGGATATAATAAATTAAATGAAAGCTTGTTTACTTTCTCGCATATATAACAACGATTGTATTAATTGTGTAATTATATTAATTTATTTTTAGTTATCTTTACTTAAAATAAAAATGCCACAATTATCAAAAACAGTTAAATTTTCAAAAAAAAATTAGAAACTATATATTCCTATCACTGTTAAAACACAACCATTCCTCTTCTATACAATTATAAATTGTATATCACTACAAATATATTTAATTCATTATGAATAGTTGATAATGAAAAAGAATTTTTCATTTTCCCCTCGAAAAAAAGAAATTTTTTATTAAAAAGAAGTAACTGTATTACAGCACTTCAACTGTGAATGGTGTTCTAAATAAATATTACAATATTCAATTTTATGGGACTTAGTTAATTGTAAAGTATTAATCGGTCAAGCGGACCTTGAAAGAGAGTCAATTTAGTAAGTTTAAAATGAAGTATACCTTCACGCAAGCTCTCCGTAGCCATTTCATTTGTCGCCGAGAATCCAATGCGATTACACGACATTTGTAAAATGGCAAAAAGGGGGAAAAATTGAAAAGGTCGGGTTGAGATGGGAAGTTGGTGTCCGAATGGATCGAGGTGACGATAGCTCAAGTGATCAGAGTCGCGTCGTATTTAGCCGAAGATCGTAGGTTCGAATTCCGCTCGTGCCATTGAATTTTTATCTCAACTCAAAATCATAATTAATCATTAATATTAGAATATTCAATTTTATAGGTTCCTTGTTATATGCAGGCTGATGCGTATTATTCATAAAGCGCAGTTACAAAAATTGAACTGCATTTTCATTTATTGTCGCTAATCCTATCCTGATAGGTTGGTGATGTTGGACATATTCGTTTGTGAATAACATATGTGCTTTCGGCCCTTTGATCTGCTGCGGTGTAAAAGGATTTACACGAATCTGTGTAATACAAAATTAGGAAGGCATGTGTGACTAACTATTAACGATGTGTAATTTTGATGTATTTATTAACGTTAACACGTTCAGTATTTGCATTTTAGATTGACTAATAATGTCATTTCATCTCTCATACCAAAAACAAAAGAACAATAAAATAATCAATTATAAATAAAATAAAATCCAAAAATACAAGACTTTTCGTTTAACATTTATAAGATAAATTGTTACGGAAAAACAGCCCCAGTCAACTAATTCCATCTGCCCCTTAAATATCAGATTCCGGGCTGAACTTTTGCTAAATGTCAGGTGCAGCAGAATTCCTTCCAGGTCAGCCACGACCGCATCCACCCTTCCGTTGAGAGACCGCAATGGAAAAGCGGGTTGGACAATTAGAGTGGATAACTTTAGCCAAGAATTCTCTACCTGCCACTATTGGCCGGGTCAAAGCGTATTTCGCCCGAATCGAAGTAATTGCTGTCGGGACTGTCCATGTAGCTGAAAAGTATTTTGTCAGCAGTGGAACCCTGCATTATTAAAAATAATGAGTATTTGTTGTTTTATATTGTTATTTAAAACATTTTGGGAGTTCAAACAGAAAATTTTCTTAATGGTACAATGTTTTGACTATGATCGGTGTAATTCTTTCAATGAATTTCAATTTCATAAAACGGATAATTTCTCGGTGTATATAATTTACAATCAATCTATGATTTCTACTTGATCTGTTTATTTGTTGCTTAAGACATACAATTACAACTGTTAACAATTTCTCACTACTGATTGAGCATTCTTTTTATTTAAATAAGCTAAGCGAATCCGCGGGGTTGTGCTGTTGAACAGTTCAAAATTAGTCCTAGATGATTTTTCTGAATATTATGGCCAATCTAAAACATTGTTTTCGAATATTTTTATGCTAGAATATCACAGTAATTTGTATTATTGTAGTATTTAGAACACCCACCAGAACATAATATTATACAAATATATCCTACATAATGAACAGAAGAACCAACAACTTCAATTCAACACTAACATCATCCACTATCACTAATAACACTACATCAATTGTAATGCATACAAACCAACATTCCATGCCATCCGTTCACGGCCAATCACACAAATAAACACATTTCTCTCTTCTTATAATTTTAAAATAACCTTCAAAAACTATGGATCCATTCACTCCCTTTTTCCAAAATTAAAGATTCCACACCTGAAACAAATAAATCTGATGTAATTTACAAAATCGATTTTACAAATCGTCCGACAATTTACAATCGGAATTACATCGCAATATCTGGATAAGAGAGTAAAGTAACATATCCATAATTGAAAAAATCTAAACAAAATCCTACAGCACTGGCTACCCACAATTTTAACCCAAACACAATTTCAACTTCAACAATCCAAAAATATTAAACACAGAACAAAACGAACATAAACATAGCTTCTTAGAAATGGTTTACATCAACAGATATAAACACAACATGAATTGAAACTCAGCCTATAAACTGGTAATGTCATAAATCAAATTCAATGTCAATAACGCACAAAACTTGTAAAACAATCATTACGCTCCGCACATCAAACCATCTACCTAGACTGCATCATTACAATTTATCCTTCCTTTCTCTAATAATCATGTCTACAGTAATCCTGGAAAGAACTAAGCTTGAACGACAAACTTTTTTTCATTGACAGAAGCCGACTCCTCATAAAAAATGAATTTTTGTCCCTTCTTCCATCCACACTTTCAAAAACATATATAAACAAAACAACATCAATATCTCGCTTACCCATTCAACACGACACACAACCGTGGCCCATCTACACGGAAGACACACACTTTGATTCAGAACTAATACTTTGATTAAACCAAAATGTCTACACTGTGTACACCGTTGTATAAATTCATTTTTACATCTTACATGTATTTGTATAATGTAAACAATGGTTGCAAATTTCAGGCCCTGAAGATGATGTAAATAAACATCGAAACGTTGGAACAATAAATAAAATAGTTTTCTAAACCTTCATCACGCAAGACAGCATCTCACAATCTCCAAATAATTAATTAGTACTTCGTACAGGCGTGGCTATATTTATTGGCTATGGCCCCATGACGGAATATACAGTACCTCACAAATTCGCCAAAATCATAAATTATGGACGCCAAATGTTATCATTTATGAGAGTTTATGACAGTGAATGACTGTTACACCCCTTGGCAATGTTGGGACTGAATCGGACTCCAAGAAAATTTGAGATCGCCTGCAACACTTAAATATGTCAATCTGTAGACGTATTTAAGCTTGGTTGCGCTGACGATGATCTTAAAATAGGTGGAAAGCATGGCAGTAGCCACTAAATTTGCTTTCTTCTTCAAGGCCATACCTTGATCCAGAGTGTTTATAAAAATAATTCTAGCATGATATAAGAAAGCTAACATATAATATAAAGATATATATAAAAAAAGAAGTAGCTGCATATTATAAGCAAGCTACTTGTAATTCCTACTTATGTAAAAATGAAAAACCTAAATATTCAAATGTGTAACATTCAAATAAACATACATAGGAGTCGGGATTCATGAAAACGTGCAAATTGTAGAACATAAATTTTTTAAATTACATTTGTACATATTACACATTATTATTTAAAATAATACGATATCTACAACAAAACCTTGTTTTCTTGATTATACATTCGTCTTTCTTTCCATATCTCGTTGGAGTTTTGTTTCCCTTTCCAGCCTCTCAAGCTCAAACTTATCTCTGTCCAATTTTAACTGACCTTCTCTTAGTTCAATTTCCCTTTCCTTCAGCGCAAGTTCTTTCTCTTTAATTTCTTTCTTAAAGGCAAATTTTTTTTCTCTGAATTCAGCCTTCATTTTTGCCTTGTCTTTCAAAAATTCTATAGCAAGGTTCATTGCGGTTGTTGCCAAACCTTTCCGATGTGGTTCTATAAACCGTAAATATAATAAGTAAAATATTACCGAATGAAAAACCTCGATCGTTTACCTGCTGTTTCAGCAATTGATGACGTCGGAGATTCTGTCGCTTGCACAAACACGGATCGGGATGGTCCGGCCAACATACTGTCAGTTGGTGAAATGCTTCGAGTAGCATCTCGACTATAATCTTCAGTGGACGAAAAAAAATTAAAAATCTCTTCTTACAGATAATTGTCTAAATATTAGTAGTTTACAAACCTTCAATTGTTAAAACTGAGTCCCGATTCACCATGCTGCTTTTTGGTTTTACCACAGATTTTGTCTGTTTCATGGTTTCTTTTTTTAAAACAGTGACCATTTCCAGCAGGTGTTGTTTTTCTGCGAATTCTTCTTCTGTTCCTGATCTAAAAAATTAATACTGATTTTAGTTTTTTAACACGTTCCTTATGGGACTGGCATGTAAAGACGTTCTCGAAATACAGTATTTTTTACAGTTTTGAAATTTATCTAGGCTCCTAATGACTCTTAATTCAAATTTTGATAAAAATGCCTTATTACAAATTTTGGGGCACGTTGTTTTAAAACGAAGATGGGGAATCTATTGCTTATCCATTCATTATTTGCATACGCCCATTTCTATTTGCTATTTCTACTTAAGACCCATTAATAAATTTAAAAAAAAATATTATGGGGATGTAGAATTTAAATAACTAAATATTGAAATTTATTTTAATTAATTGCAATTTATGGATTTTATATCAAATTTATTTATTAAAATTACCAATAATTAAAACAATTGTAAAACGATTATTTTATATGTATATATAAAATATATGTTTAACTCATAACTCATTTGAAATTAATAAAATCTGAATGCGTGCTAACAAAAATACAACCTCATTTTTACTAATTCAACAATTATTTTCACATTTACGAATGATTAGCTATTTTTGCTAAATTATTAATAAAATACGTACACATTAATTAATTATTTACGGTTAATGGAATTTTTTTTTTAAATAAAAGTTTTTACGAGGGTATTTCAACTGTGTGGTTAAACGACCCGCAGAGTGTCGGTGTTTTTGAAAAAAAGCCCATTTGTAAGTATGCCGAACCCGGGACCTTTACCTTACAGTGATGAGCGCCGTGTCAAAGCCCAAAACCGTTGGGTTTGTTATTTCAATTAAGACCTTCTTTCGTAGAAATATTACATTGGAGTACTATATGGATTACGATCGTCACACCTTCGTCATCAGGATAGAGCTGACATGAATTGTAGGCATATACCCACCGATCCACCGTCAACAGAAAGTTCCAATGATAAGAAAAATATTATCCAAATACATACTGTGAGAAAAATAATTTCAAATTTGTGATTAATTTGTCAAAACGCAGGATTTAGAAACATATTTGAAATTATTACAATATTAAGTATATAGGACAAAGTGGAAGAAAAATTGAAACGAGAGTTAAAGAACACTTGCCTAAATCAAACAAATTTTCTGAATTTAAAGACCATCTAATTGAAACATAACACAATTTCAATTCGACAGTTTCAACAAAGGGATGGAACTAAATTGATTTGAGAACTTTGAAAAATACAAATGTAAAATTAAACAAGGAAATAAACGCATAAATAATATAATCGATTTCGATTTCCCTCCTTTAAACATGAAGTTAAATAGTCTTTGTCAAACAAATTAATCACTGATTTAAAATTATTTTCTTATAGTATATATTAGATTTATTTTCAGTTTGTTTAAATAACGTACTATGCGTTCAAAAGTGAACGGCATAAAAATCAGCTTCTCATTGGAACGCTTATAATTTATGTTCAGAGACGTAATCGTAACGCAATTCACCTTGATTGTGATCGTCCAATGCTGGAAATCCGTATAGTAGTAAACATGAAATTTTGTGAGTAGAACCATCATTTACAAAAAGTGATAAAGAAATCCCTTTGATGTTCGGTTCTTGACTATAACTTCGAATAAAATAATTTTTGAGAAATAAAACCATTAACCATCAACAGTTTCACTGCGTATGACAAAAACAAATTTCTTATCGTCCGGGATTTATTAAAAAAATTATAAACAATGAAAAACTGTCAACAGATAGGTAAGTTGTACTGAACACCTGAGAAACCAACTCGTTCGCAAACTACCCGACACTCTACAAGCATCGAAAAGCGCGCGTTTCTGGAGGAGGTGCGCGGTCTGCTCAGACAAGGGTCGAACGTTCCACAGCGACACCCAAACAAAAGGGTTCAACCAAAATACAATACAAATTTTCTTACTTTCTCAAATTCGCTGTATCGCCCCGTATGTACAGTTTTATTAGATGTTCGACGTGCTCTTTCAAACAACGAAGCGTAAAATTTTTATTTGTCGTAGAGTTAACCTGACGACCAATTTCTGACCAAGCCGTAGGATCCTCGAACGGATTCGATCCGACGACTTCTCTTAATAGCGCAACATCATCGGCTGCCGTAAATCGTAGCCTTCTATTTTCTGGTTTGCTGATTGACATACCGAACTAGGAAAAAAGAGACATTAATGTTAACGATGCGAATTGAAAAACTCAAAGAGACGAACAATCAGAAAACAAAATAAACGGATTGTATATTAAACAGGTTGGTTCGCTTACCGTCACCATTTAACAAGCACGCTATTCAAGGACTAACAACGTAGGCCGCTATTCAGACAGCGTTCCGTTAAATCGACGCCTGCGCACTTACATCGGTGTAGCGTTACCGTTATGCAAACCCTATTTCAACATGTCCGTCGTACGGTATAAACCAAACGTCTTCAATACAAGTCTCCCCTTTTTATAAATACATGTTTTATCTGACCAAGATTTCTATCTTCTCGATTTCAACAAAAATGATGAAAAACATTGATTAATTTTATTAATTGAAACTCGCACCGCCCTCGGTGAAAAAATAATTTAGACAGCCATGGCGGGTTTTTAAATCAATATTTTTATAGCAGAAAAATTACAATAAGAAGGTATTTTTTGTTTTATAATATTTATTTTTGTTTAGTATATACGTAGGCGAGTTATAAATAAAAACGTTCACGTTTATGTTTAAATTTTATTTACAATATACATATAATTAATTATTTTTTACAAAATATCATACGTAGGTATAAAAAATTTTGTTAATATTATTTCATAGGGCGTCGGTGGCCGCAACGTTTTAGGCCTTGGCAGGTAAAGGTCTCCGGTTCGAATCGGACGATCCTGCCTTCGGAACTGACATCCTTACAAACGGGCATTTTTTTTTTTTTTTTTTTCAAAAACACTGGTGCTTCATCATATGAAGTCGGCTGTTGTGAAGGAAAATGGAAATGTATCAAGTGGAAGTGGAATTAGGGAAGTGGGGCGTGAAGATGTTAAACAGTAGGCACGAAAATTTCCTGGGCGGATTAGACAAATGGTGATATTTCCTTGGGAATGGCAAGACCTTAGAACTACATTGAAAGGATGAAATACTCTGAGGTTTTTGAGTTAAATTATTTCCGGAAATGCATAGCCCGTCGTATTTTTACTTTTTTTTTTTAATTTAAAAAGCTAGTTTTTAAACATTTATTAAATCTAGGCAGAATTTATTTTAAAAATTAAGCGGACAGTTATTTTCTTATTACTGTGGGATTAAAGAAGTGCAGACTACTTATTGAATCGTTGAAAAAAAATATTAGAGCTATTATTTAAACTGGTTTTTTTATAACACTTCTTTTTGGATAAAGGTAGAGACACCCTTTATGAAAAATAAATACATCAAAAGAAAATTAATTCACTAATGTTCAAAGCATGATACCATAATTTTCCAGAAAGTCGCAAAATTTTATAATTTTGAGCTTCCTTAAAATTTGCAGTATGAACCTAGAAATGTTCAGTGAAGACATAGTGGTCATCGTAAAGCAGCGCGTTATATTAAAGTGACTTTAAACGTCGTTACCACCAGTGTAAATTATGTAACGGTTATTGCTCTGGCATAAAGGTCTGTGAAAATCGTGGAAAAGGGCTGAACTCACGTTGTTAATGGCTATAAGCTACATGTTCAGCAGTTTATTTGGAACGGTTTCTAGTTATCCCTACAGTGACAAACGAGATAGCCCGATGAGTCTTAATTAAAAAATAAGTTATGTTTAAGACTATGTCGCCTCGCTTGTTTTCGATATCCAGCGCAATCAATGTTTTTATGAAAACGGCTTATTACATGGCTTATCCGCCAAAACACGTAATCCTTCCAAAGCTCGACACATCTAAAAATACTAGGTATATAAATCACTTCGAACAGAAGATAAATATTGGATAAAACATTAGGTCATAAACAATATACTAATATAACTATAAATGTGTTGACTTTACTTGTAATCAATTCTGAGAACTAACATTAATAATGCACTAAAATTACAGAAGTAAAGTTTATATATATATATTTTTTTTAAGTCTTGAACAATAGTGAGTTTATATTTGCTCGGAATGAACATTATATTGCACATATATTTTGCAGAATATATTAATCGAACATTTAAAATGATTGTTTATTGTTCAGATATTTTTTCATCCTTTTAATTTACACAAATATATGTTTATTCAGATATCGTGAGATGCTGTCTGGTATATCGGTCACAATATCTGAATAATTATCAATTTACTGTCATTAATCTCTACACACAAATATATGTGTTATATCATCTATGGGCTCTGGTAATGTAGTCTCTTTCTATCTCACGCTCACTCTCTTCCTTTCTCTCTTTCGCTTTCTATTTCTTTCTTATTTTCCCTTAAAATTTATACGAAATCTATAAGAATATAAAAATATTTTTAACTGACATTTACAACAAGCACATCGCATACTCGGCGTTATTTCCACATCCCTTGAGCTAAAACAGCATTGCCCGGGTGTGTTCTTGGACATACACCAAGCTTTTGACCGAGTATGGCACCCAGGACTGCTGTGGAAGCTCAAGAACATCCTACCAGCAACCTATTACGTTATTCTAAAACCCTATCTTAACCATCGTTACTTCCAAGTATCTCACAAAAATTCATTGTCGTCTATCCATCCTATTCTTGCAGGTGTCCCACAGGGCAGCGTGCTCGCTCCTTTGCTACATTCAATTTATACATCCGACCTACCTACGCTTCCAAACACTATTACCTTCACCTTTGCCGATGGTACGGCAATCCTTTCTCCTATAATTAATATCCTATCACTGCTTCTCGTAATCTTCAAAATCACCTAAACGCCCTAGAATTCTGTCTCCGTCGGTGGGGAATTAAGATCAACGAAACCAAATCAACGAACACTAATTAATTATATTTACACTAAAAAAGAAAACACTCCCACCAGTATACCTCAACAACATTCCCATCCCAATTGCGATGGTTGCGTACCTCGTACTCTACCTAGACAAACGACTTACGTCGAACCCCCATACACGACTTAAACGCACAGACTGTAATATACGATTTTTCAAACGACAAATGGACAGACGATCAAAACTCTCATTAACAAACAAAAGAAAACTATACATTGCCCTCCTGGCCCACATTTGGACATACGGACTTGAACTTTATGGTACTGCTAAGCGTTCCAACCTCAATCGAATCCAATCCCTTCAATCTAAAATCCTCCGAACAATAGTACAAGCCCCTTTCTATGTATCCAATCACACCATCCATACTGACTTATACAACCCTTTTGTTACCGAGCTAGCCCAACATCGCTACAAAACGTTCCACTCCGAACTACTCCATCATCCGAACCCTGTCGTCAAAACCTTGTCATCCACCACATTACCTAACAATCCCAACAGAAGACTGAAGCGTCGGTGGCCCCGCGACAACCTTAGCTATTAACATCGACGAAGGAATACATCCCACTCATCGTATGAAATACTGACGGCTACCATCACTGGATGGTAATTGTTCAAGCCTTCACGCCACCTTTAATAAGTTAACATGTAAATACTATTTGTTTTACTTGTTTCATCGAAGAATGCAGTTATAAAACAAATAAAACGTTAAAAAAACGAAACAAAAACTGACATTTAAAGGCTTTTATCACATTAGATTATGTTCAATCATACTCTGCACAACATCAATAATATTTAAAACTATATATATATATATAAGTTATATAACTTCTTTTATCGAATGTGTTTTTAAAAACTTTTATTCAAAGAAATTACAATTAAGCACTGATATACATTCAGAAACTTTATGAATCTAAGTCAAATCTCTTCGATATGCGTTCGGGAAAATCTGGCTTAAGACGAACTTTTATTATAATTAAAATCGTTATAATATCTCTAGAGTGGGAGAGAGTGGTGATGACAATTCTAGGACCAACACCTGCATCCTAGCATTGTCATCACATTATTTATTTCACACAATGTATTTGTATTATACGTATTTTATATTTTGAATTATGTAAACAACTTTATTTGTCTCCATGGTGCCTAATTTTGGAGCTTTTATTAACAAAACGTTCAATCTATCATCATACTTCGTTATGTTAGCCACTTTCTTTAACCCTTTTCTTCATTTTCTTTTTCTCCCACTTTCTTTTTCACTTTCTCTCACTTTTTATGTAATGCCGACATTATGACCATGTATAGAACAAAACTTTTGAACAAATAAAATCTATTCAATTTATAGTTTTAACCAGACGTTTACACTTGTTTTGTTAGTGTGTACAAGGAATTTAAATAAAACTTTCTGTCCAAATTTTAATGCAAAATTGACTAGACAAAGGAAGAACTTTTTTTAAATGCGCGATATGTAATATGTGAAAATGATTGCCATAAATATAGTAATTAAACTTTAAAATGATTTGCCAAAATCTTATGTATTATTGTATCATTTAATAATGCAATATGATTTTTTAATGTTACATAAAATTTCTAACACTCATACCATCCGTACTCATCAAGATAGATATTAGAAAAGAGAGGAAATAACAATCTCTTTTTGAATTTATCTATTTGCACGTTTAAAAAAAATAAAATGTAGAGATATAGAGATACAAAAAAAATGTATTTACTTTCAAAATATAACGGGATGATAACACATAAATTTAAATTTATTTCCCGCGATGTCATTTCATGTTGAAAGTTAAATTTTAATAAAAATATGTTTAATTTTATTGGATCTGTCGTTTTCCCTTTTATTTTTCGTATAGGAAAAGGCAGAGTAAATAACAAAATTTGCATGTAGAGAGGAAACGTCTATGTTCGCTTTCATTTTGGGCTACCGTTGTCTTACTTTATTTTCAAGCAGTAAACTGTTATGTAGGGCTTAACAAAAACGAGCGGATTAACTGTTTCGTTACGCCCCTAAGTTGCGTTTTACTCCTGACGCGGTGCCAGAAATGGGATGAGATCTTAAGCTCGTTTAGCCTCCTCGGCCATAAAACTACCATCAGCTTTCCTTTCCTCTTAATCTTAACAAGCTCTCCAACCGCTCTATCCAAATTAAGTGAATTTTCGTGGATGAAAAGCCCAATTTTAACCGGAGGGGTTTCATTATTATTAAAACAGGACTAAGTAGACCTGATTTGACCTTGATATGTAAATTGGATTGTAACTTCTTGTTCCTTTGTTATATTTTCAAATTTAATAGAACCTTTTTATAATATGTTCAATTAATAATATTTCACAATAATATTTGCCTCAAAGTCAACATGGTCATTGTCAATGTATTCCTAGATTACCGCCTATCGATTTATCAGCTTACAAATATATTTAATGGTGAACTTTACTCTCTCTCTCTCTCTCTCTCTCTCTCTCTCTCTCTCTCTCTCTC
>CM077106.1:30737345-30765728 GCA_039619505.1 Cimex hemipterus | reverse complement strand
CCACCACCACCTCCTCCTGTGCCAGAACATACACATTTTATCTACTGTGTTCTTTGCAAATTTGTACCCGAACTGAGAGATAAGCATTGATATAAGGATTATATAAGTAAAAGTAAAAATAAAAAAAATAATATAAAATAAAACACACACCTGGACTTTGCCAATGATCAATATATATTATTTTCCACTTCCCTTTATTTGTTGAGGGAACTGCCATCACAACAGTCCAGGTATATTTATACCTAGGTACATTTATATTTGTATTTAAATAATTGGAAATTACTGATGGGTGTGCTTGCTGATTGTTAACTGTACTATCAGCTTTCTCTATGTTTATTTGCCGAAGATGGGCCAGGAACCCGAAAGTCCATGTAATTTACTATACTGAATAAAAGTTTTCAACCACGGAGAGCTTGGAATTTTTCAACCTATCAATGGAGAAGACATGAGAAGACATGAACTGTGGAGTTTGTATTGTGTAAAATGAGTTAATTATGACTTGTGAGATGCAAAGAATGGTATGAATCCAATCAACCGCTTTCCAATTATTGTTATTGTTTTGTAATAAGTAAAACGGCGATTTGTACGATCATTTTCATTGTTTTTATTTCCGCCTGTTAATTTTTAAAAGATGTCCACAGCCGCCGCATACCATCGGAGAATGTTTACCCTGCGCTTGGTGGCCCCTAAGGAATCCTAGTGAAGTTCCTCAGTACGCCTTTATATTTCATTTCCGTTCTGGGAGCTCTTGCGTTCTTGAATAAAACATTGAATTTTATTTTTATCACGTGTATTCAACAGGCATGTACTAGACTTGGGACAGAGGAAGTATATTGTTGAACGTTCTTTGTGAAAAAGGAGAAATAACAAACTCTTGTGGCACATTTAGGTAGAAAAACAAATGGTAAACGCAATTGTTTCAATCATAGTTTTATTTCACATAGAAACGTCGCGGAATAAAACCACATTTTTCTGACCTTAATTACTTTTACTCAGTGTTATTAAAAAGGCAAAAGGAGGAACGAACCAGCTGTCGTCCTATAAAACTTTTATATATTTTCCCAAAAAAGTTTGGAAGACTATTACTTTCCAAGCTTATGAACTCTTCTAAGCTACTCCTCGTCAGTATGGATTCAGAGCCATCCACTCCTGCATTGACACACTGCACACAAAAATCTACGCTATTCTTAACGATAATAGGAAATGGTATATTTGTTACTAAGGCTGTACATAAAGGCTTGCTATATAAAGTGAAACCGTTTCTAACATACACCTACATACTGCTAAAATCGAACTTAAAAGGCCGTACATGTACAGTTAAATACGCTAATGCCTTACTCACATCCCAATGGTCGCTCAAGTTGTAAAATAGAGCTACCAAAAGCAACACCCCGGGATTAAGTGCCACAGTAATCGAAATTAATGTTAACCGAGTTCCATCAGGAAGAGATCGCCATAGATTAAAACGAAAGAAAGGGCAACATCCAATTTGGGAATGCCTCTCGATGTTGTGCTTGTAAAGCATAACCAATGGACAAATAATGACAAAGTCCGTGATTAAATTTACTAATTTAATGTAGTGAGTACTTTAAAATAACTCAAAACTATATTATCTATTTATTGCCATTATTTTATCGTTTTTGCGGGAAGATCCGGAGTGCCCATTATTGTTTATAGTTCCAAAAACAACCGGAAGCTAACAACTTGAAATAACAAATAATTCACTTTAAATAATATTTTTCCATATTATTTATTATCAAAATGTTAAAATGTTCGTACATGTATGGTCTTGTTGTTCTCGTATAATTTGTTATTTTATAATCAATAAAATGTTAATGTTTTTGACATGTATATTTGCTAATTTGCTCTGCAATAGCGACGCTAGGGCTTCCACGGAGAAGTGCTTAAAGTCAGGTTTCATGCCGCATATGAAGCCAAATATATAAGATAACGTGTACACAACCGTATAGACAATAAATTTTATTATTATATCTATATTAGTATATACACATATACCATTTTCCTAAAGGAAAAAAATCGGTCATGCTAAAATCGTACACACCGCCATCTGTCAAAGACCAGTTACAATGAGACCGCCGAAGAGCTGGGTTGTCGTCTGAAATATCAAGGCAGGGGAGCATTCCAAGCCTATTTCTGTTTTAAATATTCACTGCGGATTCTACCCATTTTTATTAACGTTTCAACACAAATCTTTTCTGATGATACAGCGATTCTCGCACGTAATTTGGATCCTTTCTAAACAATCAAAACAGACAAAACTTTCATTGACTGGAAGCATGGTTCGCAAATTGAAGAATAAAAATAAACCTAAATAACGCTCAAACATTATTTGGCAAAGGTATCTGTCCCTAGGGTACATAAGTTCAATCCCATGTTACCTATCCATTACCTGTACCTATCCATCCTTCCGATGCCGTTGTGTGCATTTCGTACTTTTCTTGAATTGCAGAGATATATGCAATCATAATACACATTTTTAGGACGGTTCCATAAACAGGAAAAAATGTCGTTAATTGTATTAATTTTAATCTCTAATTACTTAACTAAATTGTTTAGCTGTTTTACCAAATTGTAGTAAAGGACGCATCTCACGATTTCCGAATAATCATCGACTAACGGTCATTAATCACGACGCATTGTAATAAAGCTTTATCGTGTTTAAATAGGGAACGCTAAAGCAAATGTGCCCTTCTAACCACTAGAACTCTGTGTATATAATCCCTATAAAGAAAAATATTCCACTACGTATCATATATTTTAAAATTGTAGTAATACAGTATTTTTAACTCCGTCCGAGGAGTAACAATTGATCTTTTATTTGTCTTATTTACGCCGTAAAACATTTTATAATCATTGCGAATATCCTTGGACGGTCGTTCGATGGCTCAAAACGGCTCAAATCTCCATAAAGGCAAGGATCCAAATCATTAGCTAGATTTTCTCTTAATTACTCGTGAAAAGGGTTTTAAAGGAAAAAGGCCCAGGAAAATTTTACCGGGCAATTAAAGTTATATCGAGCCATGGAAGTTGGAAACCTTAGGGATTTGCATTAACTCCCGAAACGGGCGCGTCCAGAAATTTTACTCCAAGATGGAACCAATTATCATTGCTTCTGTTGATAATCAGACTTGTATTCTTCATCTCATTATATTCCAGCGGGGATTTTCCCAACTCAAGTTTTAGCATGGCAGGTGCGCCACCCGGCCTCTAATTAGAATGGAACTTTAAATGTTTTCTTGTTTCTTCTTTTTTTCTACCCTCCTCCCCTCAAGTTTAATCCTTCGTCTCGGCTGCTATAAGAAATCCCTAGGTTTTATTAAATTTCAAAAGTTAACCGTCTTTAATAGGATATAAAAAACATGAATATTCAATTTAACCCGATATCCTTTTAAAGCTACCATTGTTTTTTTTTGTGTGTTTTTAAAGAGAGAATATTAAGATACCGTATCTTCTAAAATAGTAATTTCCTTCGCCCGTTGGGCCAAATTGTTCCAAGCGGGCGGGTGATAAATTTTAATTTCTTGTTTTCTTTTTAAAACAGTGACATTAATTTTTGCTATCAGGTAAAACCATAAATCAATTTCATTTATTACTTAAATTATAAAATAATTTGTAGTTGTTTTTTTTTTGTTTAATAGATAGCAATTTTGTAACCACTTCCGCAATACTTGGAAACTTCCCTTCGAAGCCGAAAACAAACCCTCACTTCCCTCTCCTATGAAAGTATTCCGTCGTCACTCAAATTCCTAAGCCATACAAACTTCCTAACCACACATCCTCCTTCACAACAGTCAGACTGACACCCGTGATTTCTGAAATCCTCCTAACACACATTTAAAACGTTAATAGCTAGAATTATATAATATTATTCCTACCTATCGTTTTCCTTTTTCTTAAAGCCACGATCCTGCATGTTTTTAATAAAATCATTTAATTCGCTAAAATAAAGTGACCGGTGGACGTGTTCTATAAACCTGGGAATTTTTGAGTCAAAACTGCTGAAGAGGGGGACATTATAGCACGCCGAAATCCATACTTGCAAAACGAAAAGAAATATTTTTTATGTTAGTTTCTTATTTATTTTATCTATATAATGTTTACAACCTCTCCAACTACTCTGTTTTCAGGTGTTTCAGTTCTTCACGTATCCTATCAAAGCAAAAGTTTTTCGGAAGCCATAACGGATCAGTTTTATTGGAAAGTTAGGTCTCACATTGAAGGATACCTTTCAATTGTAAAAGGATGAGGTGTCAATGAAAAATAAATTATATCGAGAAAATGTATACAGTAAAAACTTGTTCTTCACTGAAATTCATGAAACGGGATACAGACACCAACCCGAAAAGGTTTAAGAATCAAAAACTAAACAAAAGCCTTGGGTATTGAAGATATCCAGGGCGGAAATTTGCCCTATAACAACCGCACCGTATCCTTACAGTCAAAAGTCCGAAATAAATTTTCAAGGGTACTATCTGCACTAATATCACTGTCCACAAGATTTGGAGCTTTGCTCCGCCCCGTTTGATACACAGGTGCATTCCTGAATGTCGCTCAGGTTGTTTTAAAATAATATCTAATACCCTATAATTAGGTGCAGCTAGAAGTATTTAGATCGAATAAATTAAGGGAGCAGGTCTCGAGGTCATTGTTGTTTAAAGAGTCGCGACTTGGAGGATTCGTTCGATGAGAAAATGTACATAAGGGTTGGGGTATAGAGTTAGGAGGGATCGAAAGCTTGGGGTAGAACTTTTTGAAGCAGGATAGATGAGTTAGTTGATAGAAAGAATGTTGGAAGTCATTGTAGTGTGGTTTCATACATTACAGCACATCATTTTGTGAGAGAAAATTTGATATAAAGTTTTTGGATGGGCTGAATATTGCTTGGTTTAGCTGAATCACAAAGTTCTAGTCTGTCCAAGGTAATTGCAGTACACCTTGTATGTAGTAAGTTACATTTTAAATAGCAAAACAGATTCCTATCTTGAAAGTCTTTGACCTGGTTTAAGTCTTCCGTTAAGTTTATTTTAGCAATAATCAAAATACCTAAATTAAGGGCAATTCCGTAGCCTGTGTTGTTGACGTACAATTTTCAGTTTTGTGCTCCTCTATTGACCAGTCTTTGATTCAGCAGGAGGATATAATTACTTACAATAATAAATAATAATAATTAATAAAAGATTCCGTCCTGCTGTTCAAACCCTTTCAACCTTATCATTAAAACCCCCCACATAGAAGGTTGCTCCTTGAAAGTGTCTCTTCTGGATATTGAGCTGTTCTTAAAAATAATGTTTTAAAAAATGACAAGACGATTAATAATTTAATAACATAAAAATCAACATACAATAAATAAATATATAGTAGTTAAAACTAATGGTTGTATATTTTCCTTAAAAATTATCGAGACTCCCAACAATCCTTATCTGATAAAAATTACTCAATTTAAGAGCGTCTGACGGGACGAAAACGTCTGTTTGATTAGAAAACAATGAATCAAAAATACTTAATTCCCTTTCCGCTATAAAATTATTCCTCAGTTGGGTTACGACCGGCCTTCCATTATCACCGAAAGCCCTCTTTTCTTTTTCTGCCCCAATCTCACGGGTCGGTGATGAATCGCGATAAAGGAAAAACTTGTCGTTTCATCAATATCAACCGGGGTGGAAAAATAGACGTAAAGTCTTTTTGATTCTTCGTGATCAAGTCAGTTTTTATGATTAAGCCTGGCAAAGTTGATAAGAAAACATGAATAAACTTTATGAACTTAGTTATTGATGCACATTATTTACATTATTTAAGATTATAAAAAAATACTAAGATTTTTTATATTATTAGTTTGTTTTTTAAAATCATAAATAAATTTACTAAACCTCTCGTCCTCTGTCATCACTAATTGTATTAAAATGATCATTTAATTACAAAATTCATCAAACGGTATTTTAATAAAAATCGATCGTTTTAATTTTTTCAGAACGGGGCTAGAAACATATTTTAAAACTTATGGATTCTGCCGATTACATTCACCTGCCCTGAAATAGCTGACTGCGTTATCAAATATGTAGGGCTCCCTTGGTTCATATTTCGTGACGTGACAGAAATTGGTCGCCTGCTCGCCCAACATATTCACGGAACACGTCGACTTCTATAAATTTAAATATATAAGAAAAAAATGAATACTTATCGTGGAATTACTATCAAAAATTTTGTTAGCTTGTCAGGTAATTGAGTCTGATTACATGTATGTGATCTAAGGCAAAAACACGTTTTCTAAAATTAATATTCTTAAGTTAAATGCTTACGTGTTTAGTATTGCTCGTGATAGTAAAAAGTTTTTGAAAACTAATATTCATGTAACAATATTGTGCCAAGGTGTATAGTATTGATTATATCATATTATATTGCTTCTCTCTTATATTAATATAAAAGTTTTATTTGTAATACAGTAATTCTATTTGATTTGATTAAATATTTTATAGTTGAATCGTAAAAACCGCGATTTTTTTTCTAAGACACTCGTTTTTTGAGGTAGATTATCTGCCGTAATCCTAGAAAAAACCAAAGTATAGATTCTACCAGAATACATTCGAAAGTTTGTTAAGTGAAGCAGGTTTTTGAAATTTTCCAATGACTTGGAGATTTTGACATAACGCGGTGATTTTTGAAAATACTTCCCGATCCCGATTTTTCATTTTATATTTATAATCAACTTTTTTTATTTAGTATATTATCTATGTTTTGTAATATAGTGTAATGTAATTGAGGGGAAAAGTGGCCTCCTCTTAATATTTTTAATTGTATTTTAGAAAAACCTCCATTTATTATCCTTCAACAATATTTGGCCCGTTTTAAAGGATTAAAAGTAAATAATGCACTAATAAAAACTCCCAGTTGAACGTTGTAAATAAATCTTTTCCTAGTCAATCTCTTCATTGTTGGTTTTCCTGTGACAGTTGTTTTAGCGTTCTGGAAGTTCGAATTTTTTTTAGTTGTTCAATTGGTTTGAGTGACGGCCAAAATGCCAAAATCGTGAAGGTTACTCAAGAAGGGCATTAGATTTGGTCGCCAACGCCTTATGGAACCTCGATTTTTTTTTAGTCCGTACGTAACAGGTTTTCCAGGAATTTACTTTCAAAAGCGCGAAGTGCGCAGATATAGTAACTGTCATTTATTCCCTTCAAAAACACATTTTCATTACCACTGCGTTATCCTCAAAGTAGAAGATATGGCAAACGTATACATTTTAGCAATAATCTGAAAGAAAGAGGAAAATGCCTCATAACTCACAAAAGAAAAGAAATTGTTATTTGTATCAGTCTTATTAGGAAATCTTCTATTTTATGACGAGAACTGTCTGCTTGATGGCCCGATAGGTTGAAATTCGAAGAAATATATTTTAATGGAGATAATAAAGCGATAACAAAGTTACGTTATTCTAAATGAACGGAACAAGCAAATAACTTCGGCAATTAAGTGCTTGAAGAAAGTTTGTCATTAAACTCCAAGTGAGTTAACAAGATCTTTACCGTCGTGCGGCAGTTTCCTTCCAACTGCGATCGTCCGTGTTCTGTAAAACAATCGAATTAGTTTCATTTATTGCCAACTGCCCCGAAATCTTCTCGGAAGAAGCAATTACAAAACGACAACAATTTGGGTATGCATAAAACAAATTAATCCTGCCTGGAGACACAGCTTTGAAATAAATTAAATCCGTCGGAGAATGAAATTTCCCAACGACTTGAAGAATTTCATTAAAACGGTGCTGGGAGGTCATAACGAGTTATTACACCCGCGACTGAATGTCGAAGACGCGCGCGCAACCCCCCTTTTTTGGACGGCTCTCGTCAATAACTTTAAATCATCCGACATGGCATGTGTCCAATATTACGTGTGCGAGGTCTTATTTCCGTATTTTCATAAAGTCATGAAAAAACGGATTTAACTGTAGCACACTACTCGAAGACTAAATGTACAATGAATTTACTTGTTTTTTTATGTTTATTGTATCGTAACTATCCAGCATAAATGAAGTACTGAAGAGTTATTAATGCCAGTCTATCATAGTACTATTACATTCATAAATCTGTACAATATAATAAGATAATAAAGAAAGAGGGCGTCGGTGGCCACAACATGTTAGGCGTTGACACGGCACTACCACTGTAAATTTCGAAGAAAGCTGCCCTGCAATCGAACTTGACATACTTGCAAATGTGCTATTTTTTCAAAAGAACCAACACTCCAATGGTTTTTTGCTACTGTAAACCTCTTAACAAATAATAATAATAAAAACTAACATTAAAAAAATTAAATAAACTACAGCAAACATTTCTAGTGACTGGTTACCCAGTATAATAAAATTTTCATAACCACTAATGTTAACGAGCAAGTGGACTGTAATTTTATGCAGGATAAATGATCGAATAAATTGAAAAAGAAAAAAATAACTCACCATGTAGATGACTCCTCCAAGCTCTACGATGAATGAAAAGGGGGAAAAGGCCTGACGTACAGATGATGTAGGAAAATAGGGATCAGGATACCTTTTATCTCGTTTTCCTTCGAAGAGTCACTTTCGATCGATGATCTCGCCACGACGATCGCGAGAAGAAAATAAAATGAGGCAAGCAACAATTAGAACAAAAACGATTTGCCAACGGCTGATACGAACAGTTCGAACGACAATAACCAACTGTGTGGCGGAGAAGACCGAGCGTTAACATCGCCGGATACCGGGCTCAAAGTCCACGAAAAATGGCGTTAACACCTAAAAAAATAATTGAATGATCAATTACTAAAATAATTAGGATGGCTTTTAGTGTATAAAACAAAAACTTAATTGACATATTATGTTTTTCTAAAAACGAACTGGTCATTTTTAATCTTCAAATTGAATACAATTAATTAAGGTTTTTGGTTGAGATAAAAAAGTCAATGGCACGAGCGGGATTCGAACCCACGGCCTTCGGCCAGATACGCCGCTACTCTACCACTTGAGCTATCGTGAACTCGATCCACTCGGACACCAACTTCCCATCTTTTTGAACCACACATTTTGAATTTTCCGTTCCTTCCTTTTTGCCATTTTTCAATCGGATTGGATTCTCGGCGACAAATGAAATGGCCAGAGCTTTAGGGAAGTGTACGACATTATAAATCATTAAATTCAGTAATTTCGTGGTCCGCTTGACAAATTAATATATTACAATTAACTCAGGTTTTGGGTCTCATATTTAACTGCACTGTACTAGAAACATATTTGTATTTTGAATTTTACCTATAATAAAATTAATACTAGATAATTTCTATCTGGCGAGGAATATTGTAAAACCAGGTCCAATCTATTGAATTGAAAAATCAGAATGTAATACGCTGAAAAGGTCATTTAAAGCTTCTTTTATTTTACTTATTTTCGAAATAATACAGATATTTAGTATCATCTGTACAAAAAATTATTGTTTGTGTAGCTTTGCTTTACTATTGACAAACATAATTGTGATTATATTTGTACTAATTCTAGCTTTTTCTATGCGAACCAATTTAAATAAATATCTTCAGAACCTGTGTACTTTCTCTACTAATACGTTTATCTGCGTAAAAAGCTTTTGTCCCTGTTTAATTACTACTAGAATTTGACGTTTAAAGCCATTAAAACTTTTCGTACGTTCAATTTGTGAGGAGTTCCTATATACATCTTGGCATGTCTGCTGGACGCTTAGTACCTGCTGTTATCCATCAAGCAGGGTGTTCCTTAAAACCTTAACGTCAAATAACCTCTAAGTACTTTGCACTGCCCACCAGGTTGAAGAACACGATCTAGAAATTAAAATTAAATTATTAAAACAGTTACCAATTGGTGTAATCTTTAGTTTTATATGATAGTAATTAAATAAAATGTACATAAAAATATGTAATAACATTCTTGAATTGGTTTAAGGTTTAATATAACCTACTGGATTAGTTATTTTTATTACATTCTGGCAAAAGCAATAAAATCCTCTCAATTTGATTTCTACTCAAGCGTCTACTTATTTGCTCTGCTTACCTCAAAAGAATCTGGTATTGCACGAAGGAAGCGAATAACTTTTATTTTGCAACTTTTTCCACAATTTTCGATATACATTTTTTCAGGCGATGCCTTAATCTTCTTAGGGAAAACTTTATTGGTGCGAGCTTATGCAAAAGTAACTTCAAAACTATTTAATTTGCTAAAAACGTAATAATTTCAATTTTCGAAAATCAAATTATTGCCTTTTCTGCGCGTTTCGCTTCTACTCTTTTATCCAATTTAGTTTGATTATATAAACCAGTGTGTAAACCAATATTTGGTTGCAAAGGACGGAAAATGCACCTGCATGAATAAAATAACATTAATAATACAGTGATCAAATGCAAAAATTAAGCGAGTTACCCAAGAGTTACACACAAAAAATTGTTTTTCGGACAAGGTATTGGCATTATTTTAAAAACAGTCCTTCCGTGTAGCGTTGGTGTGCCGAAAGATATCAGGAAATAACTAGAGGTGGAGACCATTCCAGTTTGGGTGCACACCATGGCTTGTATCTGTAAAGTAAAAAAATATCGTAAAAATACAAAGGTTTTTTGTACATATAATACGATGAAAACTCACCAAAACCTTTTAGGTAGGCCTACGTACATCAGGAAAAATAACTATATGTAATTTTCAACCTGATGATGAGCTAAAAGGCTTGAAATCCAGATCGTGGCAAAACAACTTATTGTGAGTAGGAACCATCTTTTTAAAAAGGATTATAACAATTGGTGTTATCCATGCTAAAAATTCGCGATAACAATCGATATAATATTTAAAACCCATACCAATTTCAAACCTACATTCGGTATTAACAATTTTTTTTAAATTGGAATAATACTTATAGAACATTGATATACCTACAAACAGTGTTTTAGTATCATTTGATGTACTAAACTAATGAAATAAGCATTTATTAACTACTTTATAAAAAATGTATAATTATTCAGATATCAGATGTGAGATGCCTTGAGAGTGTCGGCACACAAGACACGCAAGAATGGCACAATTACACAGAAGACAAACACTTTGAGCCCTGAAGATGATGTCAATAAAAGATCGAAACGTTGGCACGATAAAGAAAATGTTTTTCTGAAACCTAAATCACACCAGACCGCATCTCATGATATCTCAATAATTATCGATTAACGGCCACTAAACTTTACACATTTCTACACGAGAAAAATATATAATGCACCTCTTAAATATATGCCTGTCTAATTATTCAAATTTTAATAATAAATTTTATTAAATGGTCTAACCCTAATTTGTTAAAATATTGATAGCTTTGAAAAAAATATTTTCAAATCAAATAATAAATTCATTAAATATATTCTTTTTTTATTGGAAACGCTATAGACGACATTTTATGTATATGGCCAGGAACACTGTTGGATCGAAAAGAATTTCTCCAATATAATTTTTCACACCCTGGTTACATTGGAAATAAATAATGATGGCTGATTCAACTTTTTAGACTAAAAATTGTCCTAAATAAATAACCTAATTAAAATAGACGTGTATATAAAGCCCACGCCTGTACACACCACAATACCATCAAATTCTTTTCACCCATGTGCCCAAAAGGCTGCTTGTATTCAGTTGGTTTATAATTGCTTATAATTGTATACACTGCTCTTCATACTTCAAAATTAAAACAATCTTAGAACGTCGCGTTGGGTTGGATCGGTGGGTTCAATATTACAATCAATGTTGAGAAACGTGGTTCTAACTCCTTCACCCTGATGATGCTCGAAATCGGGATGGTTGAAAACAACTGTAAATAGAACCACAATTTACAAAATGTGAATCTTACTATTCACACCACTTTCATCACTGTATTGCTACGTTTGCTCTTAATAACGCTTATTATCTTCTGTCGCCTAGAGGAGAGCGTTAAGTCTCCTAGGCGTTGAGTAAATAAGCGATTCGATTAAGTCTTATAAACCCCACATCATTCAAATAATGGGTGACCACTCGAGCAGCATGCGATCGGGCATACTCATGCGATAATAAATTGAGCGAATGGGAGGGAGACACCTTTCAGAAGAACTTCCATGTAGTTACATTGAATTAGCACTAAAGAGATTGCAAAGATACCATTTTTTATGTTTATCAATTCGGTACCGGCAGGTTGATTCCACTTATATTTTTAAAAAAACTGTGACGCAGCACATGAAACACTCCACGTCTTCTCTACATACGGTCCCAGTCATCCGATTGCCAAAAACCAAATTGCCACAGAGCTGTGAAGAAAAAAAAGGGGGGGGGGTATTTTCATTGTTCAAGTGTCGAAGCTAAGTTATTTATGTTGTGTTTACGATTTAACCAACTATTAATTGTTAGTCCTATTTGTTATAAAAAATAAGCTAATAAATACAAACGTCAGGATTTTTTTAAGTGTATATACAATAAAATTAAATCTATGTTTATGAATAAAAAATTGTCATAAAATTCGTAATGGTTTACACAACTCGAACAATTCCTCGTTCATTCGAGTGGTATTAGCCGTTTCGTCAAATTCCGTCCATTAATCCCGCAAAGCCTCTTCCCATTGGTCTTTAAATCTCCGTTTTGAATGTAAGGTTTGAGAGGGTATTATACAATCGACCCTTAGTACAGTAAACGGCTTTAAATGCCGTTTCAACGAGGAACACCAGACGAAACGGAGAGTATGACGTATTTACATCATAATACATCGAGGATTGGCAGAATAACAATAGTAATTCATCAACTGTAAGACAAAATCGAAAAGGAATGAAAACTCACTTGGTAAGTGTGTGCTGGGAATTTATGTAAACGCTTCTAAATGTTGATTTCTTTCCAGTGCTTATACGACCAAGTAAATTTTTTAAATTCTTTTTCTTTAAACTAGTTCCATTCTTACAATCATTTGTTAATATTCCGTATCTTCATTTTAGCCTCATAATCGAATGTTTTATTATTTAATTCTATTCGTGGATTTCTATTCGTTTACCAATTGTATTATGAAATACCATCTTACAAAAGTAATCATCTGAAACTCAATTTTCAAAAATCAAAAGCAATCAGAGACAAAATCTATCTATCAATGGCTGAAATAAAATAGAATAACAAAGAAGAAGAAGGTGGGGTTACCTTATTGTTTATGTGACCGGTTGGCAGGTTCTTTATCTTTTGGTCTTACTAGTTACCAGGTTTACCAATAGATAGATGGTTTTGAGTAGCTTCTGATGCTCAACGAGATCAGAGTTTGAGAAAAAGATTGCCTTAAGACTACCGGTTGTCGTAATTTGGACGTTGCGGTGTAAATGTCAGCGGGGTAAACTGTAAAGGATTGGTACACGGACAAATGGGGCCTTGGTTACCAATATAAAAAAACGCACTTTGGTGTGAAGAAGGATATTTCGTACATAGAGATAAAAGATCTTGTAACTACAGAAAGTATTTAAAAAGTCTGAACGTTAAATGTAGAGCAATGCATTTTTCAATGCACCTGCACAATTTAGACACTGTTGCGATTTTCTTATTGTAACAAATATTCTGAATATATATAATGATCATTTTTCATTGCAAAGGTGTTTAAAAATTTAAGGAAACAAAACAGGTTGTTAACTCCCCTAAGAACATTAACTGCGTTAAATATTTTATTTAAAACAAAAAAATTGTTTTCATAAAATTCGTTATAATTACACAAGATTTTTTAAACCAATATTTTGGTCCGTATTATTATTTTAATTAATTTTTTAATTAGTTATTAATATTTAGATTTTTTCTTAGCCTTGCTCATTTAGGGATATAGCCAATATTTGGATTGGATTATAAGGCTGAACAATAAAAACTTGTGCAGAGTTGAGCCTAACGCTTCTCGCAGTCCATCGGCTATCCGAGCTTTTGAAATTTAAAAAAATTGCCGGCAGCCTCTTTGAGAATAAGCCAGCCAGAGTGTAGGCAATCCAGTGATAGACCTTGTACCTGGTTTTATCCTTCAAGCCACCGGGTTTCGGCTCGGGAGGTTGTTGTCAACAGTTAGGTCAAATTCAGCGCCGAACGCATGCAGTTCCAAACCCATTCTTACAATACATTCTTTTCTATTTACATACCATGATGGTGGTGGAAGATTAACCAGGGTAGATGGAATTCCCAATAGATAGCCAACGACTCTCCCACCTCACATTCTCGCTAATAAATTCATTCACTTTCAATACACACTATTTACACAAAAACTATCATTACTAGTCTGTAAATTGAAGGAACACTGTTTCCACCAAACATTGGAACAGGTATTACCCGGATACTCGCTGCCGGGCTCAAGCACAATATTAATATTGCCTATATGACATGAATATTAACATTAATACGAAAATATTTTATTTTGACATTATTATTAGCGTAATTTAAGATATAAGAATATCAAATATATATATAACCAGCCGGAAGTCGGTTTATTTGTTTCATTTATTTATTTAATTTTGTTATGTGCTAAAGACATTGATGGCTCATCGCATATTCTCGATCTCGCGTTTAAGGCATTACATCTTATTTCAATTAATTCCAAATTGGGAATATGTGAGGCCTTAAGTTTCAGTGCTGTAAGGAAATATTCATGTTTGAAGAGGATATTTTATTTCTGGATAGGAGAGCTGCCTGTCTTTTCCCTGATTTTTAATATAAAATTATTTATCAATTTTTTACCAATAGATTTCTTTTTGTATCGATCAATAACATCAAAAAGCAACAAGTGCGAACAGTTCAATTATACGTTCTGGATCTGAATTTGTATCTAATACGCCGGGAAAACCGTTCAACTCAGCAATAAATAAAAACTTTTCATAGTTTCCCCAGACAGAAAATCAATTGAAAACACCCTTGAAATCTGAATTACTTGGAAATTTAAAAAATTCAAATAAATGTCATAGTAATGTTTTACGTACCAAATAATGCATATGAAATAAGAAAAAAATAAGTTCCAAAAATCCTACTACATTTCAGAACAAAAAATATTTTTAAATACACATACTTACATACTTTTTATTCTTTTATGTGATACATTATTTATTTGAACAAATTTGTTCAAATAAATATCACTATCGTGAATAGTGGCTCATCCCTAATTACCCAACTAAACGGAAAGTGGAGTGAACAAAGTTTGGTGTGTGCATATAATTTATTAGCGCGAATGGACCTTATACCCAAAAAATATCGGGTATTCAGGCGTAGTGCAAACGATTTCTGGTGTGTCAGTGTAACTTATTAGCGCGAATGGAACCTTATACACATTTACACAGATGATTATCGAGTTCTCTGGGCCAAACAAGAATATGTTTGTTCATGTCTGTTTTTATGTATATTTATATTAGAAATAGTCGAGCAGTAAGACAAAGAAAAGAGTAGATTCATATCTTGATTAGTCATAACTTGGATGAAGAAACAGGAAATCAAATTAGCACGCGACAGACAAGAAAAGAAATGCAAAGAATAAGCAGAACTGCGGGCTGGCGAAAAAACTTTGATTAATTCAATAACGTAGCAAATGGATTCTAAATTTGGTTAAATTTATATTTTTTCCACAAGGAAAAATTTTACTTATCAGATTCCGTCAAAGACTTATTAATTAAAATAAATAATCACTAAATATAAATAAGAAGAAAATTAGGGGATTTTTTATATTCATTTTATAGAAATACAAAAGCGTGAAATATAAAATATTTCAATAAAAGAGTGTATTATGAAATGCTATTTCCTCAAGGCGTTTCCGATCAATTAAAACTTCATTAACCTTCTCGATGTTTTTTCCTTATTTTACTTTATGCAAGATCTAATTGAAATATTTGCACGTGTTTGGATCAGGGCGCTTTACAAGGCATTCACTGTTGGAAATCTTCAGAGGGGCTTTGATTATTTGGCAACAACCGTCCACTAACTATTTATAAACCTGGCAATTGTTGTCTGTGCGTAAACCAGCACGGAAAGTTGTCCTATAACAAATGAATCAAAGGGGGGGTTGGTACAGAGGGTCTTCGTATTAATCAAACCTGACAGTCGCTTTGTCAAAGTTTATTTTGAACGCACCCAGCTCTGAAATAGTTTTGGGTTATTTTTTTGTAATTTGATGAATGGAAATGAAAAATTAATTTTAAAGTAAAATTCTAAAACTGTCTATTAGCTTTCTCGTATTTTTCGTAAATCTTTGCAAGATAAAATTTAAATCAACTACTATGATAAACCTACAGTTAAACATTCTGTCATAGGAAATATAAATAAATAATATTTCTACCTTTTTCTATCTTCTTTATTGTTTTGGACCCGCTTCAATTGTTGCTCTTAATTAAATATCATTGCATTTTACAACATAAAACAAATCAACACAAAAACCAGAGAACAGAACAACTATTCATAAGTACAACTCCTACATATTAGCGGTAATCACAAGCGGTTATTTACTGTCACATAGGAAGTCGCGATGCCGTCGGGGAGAATTATATGGAAGGGTGCAAGATGAAAGTTTTCTGACATGAGGGTTTGTGTGACTGGATGGTGGGTTGTTAAACTTCTTGAAGTGATTTTTCCCAACTTTCTGGGCATATTGGATGTTAAGGTCACTGCGAATGATAAGATTGGGTACATAGAAAGGAGCATTGACGCCGGTTCAAACCATTTTTCATTGTAGTGAATGGAAAATCAGAATAGTTGTGTAAGTGAGTCGTTTATTTTGTAGAGACAGTTTTAACAATTTATCCAGCGATCTTTTGAGAAGTCCGAGTCGTCGGTGTAGTTCTTGTCTTTTGAGTCGCTTAGGAGAATTCCATTATAGTTATACCAAGTTAGCGGACTATACAAGCTGGCGGGATCTTAATTCACTAGTTTTCGAGGTCTTCTTGACTAATTAATAATATCTTTCAATTAACTAAGGTTTTTAGTTGAGAGAAAAAAGGCAGAGTCACGAGGGCGATTCGAACCAAGGACCATCGGCTAGATAAGTCGCTATTACCACCTGTGCTATCGTGACTTCAATTAATTTCAATCTTTCGATTAATTAATTGAAAAATGGCAAAAAGGAGAGAAAATTCAGAAGGTGGGGTTAGATGGGAAGTTAGTGCCCAAGTGGATCGAAGTTAAGATAGCTCAAGTGGTAGAGACGTATCGTGCCGGAGGTCATGGGTTCGAATAATGCTCATGACATTGACTTTTTTATTTCAACTAAAAACAAGAATTATTTGATAAATCATAATAGCCGTACGACCTGGGTCTCTCCTAAAGATTTACATAATAAATATAGTGAAGTAGCCTCAAAAGTGAAATATCTAAATTATAATTCAGAACCAGGCTTTGAATAATAGTGACACTTGGACTAATTTGATATGCAAAGTAACTTACTGAGGACTCTGCCCACGGGGCCTTTTTTTGTGTACGAATTGGAATGTATTCTTTTTTTCTAGCACGTTTTAAACTATCTGTTTTTAGATTAAACCTTTGCTTTCAAAGGATATTCCTAATTGAGAACATAGCCGAGTTTCAAAATACACCAAATTCAGGCTTTTTCGAGAAAAAACATAGCGTTATTATCTTTTAAGAAGTTCGGAATTGCCTTTTTCACATAGCCGAAGTCAATTCAACTTTCCTCGTAAAAGGACTTTGTCTCGAGTTTTCAGGCATTGTTTCATGAATAGAAGATTTTAAGGCTGCGTTTTAACAAACTCCAATTAAAGTAGTCCAAATGATCTGTGAGTGTCGTCGATAATTTTTGAATTTTCATTTATTTACAAGGACTTTTCGTCTTCCGTCCGTGCTGAGCGCTCTCATTTTCCGATTAATAATAGCGTATGTAAACTTGACGGCTTTAGCCTCCCACCCATCACCGTTTAACAAAGGGTGTAAATATTCTAAGAACGCCATTCATGGCAGGAAATAGACGATTAACATTACATTTAATAATGGGCTAATTTAAATGCATAAGAGTTTCCTTGTATTCTTCTTCTAAACAGAGTTTACTTCCAGTTTATTTTTGCCTCTATATATATTGATAAAGTGAAAAGATACAAATAAAATTTATACTTATAATTTGTGTGTTTTGTGAGTCCTTTGAAAAGAAAAACAACAATTTTTATGGGCGTAAATAAAAAAGTATAACCATAAACACTTTTCGTACACATCATGATTACTACTGATGAGCAATACGGTTCTATAGCAATACTAAAGGAAATATTTATTGGGATGAATAGATAGAAAATAAATGATAAATCTATAAGTAGGTGTACTTAAAATATTAGTTAGTAAATAATAGATGTCTATTAAAGCTAAAAAGTAGTGACTGATAAGATTTTGAATTGTTTGTCTCGGTGGAATAACGGAGTAATGGATAGATCAACATATAGACTGTAAAACTGAATGTGCTAGAAAATATAAATTGCCTAAACCTCGTTCTAATTAGTATGCGATGGCTGTTGTATAAACTATGCTTGTCCTCCAATGCTCGTTTGAAGAAAAAAAGTTTTATCTTACTCTTCCAGGGCTTGTTTATTCGTTCCTCTCCCAAATACAAACGACCACGGTTTCCATTGTGCTATCCGACTACAATGGTGTTTGATTAAAAGGGCAGAGTAAAGGATCATTGACAACTCATATGTAAATCGGCTTGCAAGATAAAGAAGGATCTCATCCATATGCAGCCATTATATTGGACGAGGGGGCTTCCCACTTCTCATCCCCGGCAATGTTTTAATCTACATTTATATGATTGCATTAGAGGAATTAACAAAACCACCAGTTCAATCACATTTCACAATATCTGTATATGTTCATAAATATCAATATAGTATAAAATTTATATTAAAAATTGTCGAATGTTATTGATTTTCTTTCTGCTATTTGTTTACAAAATAAATCCTAAAATAATCAATACGTATATCACTTAAGTATGAACAAGGCAAATATTAATTAACAAATAATAGATATAAAACATTTACACAAAGAGTAGAAGACTGGAAAGTATAAGGTTGTTTTATAAAAAGATTTGAAAAAGATATATGATAAATTACATATGCATGTTAAGTAAAACAGCCAGAGCAATGACACCAAGTTATTAGGAATGTATGAGTAGTATAAAATTATCTTTGCTATTACCTACAAATTGCGGCGTTTTTCATTCCTAATAAGTTAAAATTCTTCAAATAACGTCATTTATTGAATTAATAATAAAAAATCGAATAAATTATATTATTACAAATCAGCCATCGCAAACATAACTGTTAACAAGCGTAAGATTGTTGCATGGGAACAAACTTCACAAAACAAACAGACTAACTTACAGACAAACTGGCTAAGAAGCTAACACAGAACAAACAGCAACTATCTTATTTTTTTAGCTCTCTTTTCTTCTCGTAAACTAGAATCTATTTATGATGTTGTGTAACGTGTTTTTTTCGTTTCAACCTTTAAAATTTCATGTGTTTTATATAAAAACTGTGTTTTTCTAGTTTGTTAATTAAATTACAAGTTGTTTTGATGTCTTTATGTTCTTGAATGAAACGACAGTTGGATAGTTTACTACAGTGTGTTTTGGTAGGGAGAGTGGTAGGGTTCAAATATTTTACAGGCAACGGTTGGAATTGAACCCACGACCGCGATTTGGACAGAATGTTGAGCTAATCTATCGGCTACTGCGAACCCAATTGAAAATATTCTAGGAAAACAACATTCACGTCACTCGTTGCTAAAATGTTTCAAAACAGTTTTTTTTTTATTTATTTATTTTTTATTATTATTATTATTATTCTGGGGCTTTCGACATCTTGGACATATCAGCTCCACACTAGGTCTATATTCTATACACGTTCACACAATCATTCATACGAATAAATACATTCATACAATTAAACACATTCACACAGCACACTCATTCCGTTTGGTCGGTGGAGTACTTGATATTCCTCCACCGACCTACAATTAAACTAAGCTAGATTGGGGTCGATGGGGTACTTTTATTAATATTCCACCATCGACCTCGCACACACACTCACTCGCTTTCATCGTTCGAGGAGCGATGGTGACGTTCAATTCACCCTCACCCCTCGCCATTCACACCAATAATTACTTGCACACAGACAAAACACAAAGACACATAACACATACTATATACAATAAAAAAAACCAATTTCCCCTAAAAAGCGGAACAGGGGACTCAGAAATTCGCTGCCGTGTTCGAGGACTCTTCTTGAATCCGGCGGCATACCTGCACGCTCTCTGTAGGGAGCCAAGGCATGACACGCCTCTATTATGTGGGACACATCGAGCAACCTTTCTCTGCATAAGGGGCACCTGCGCGGGCTTTGGCCCATAAGCAGGTGGCCATGTGTCAACCGATTCAAAACTGTTATTGAGCAAAATGAAAAATTTACCATTTGCAACAGTACAAAAAGCGTCCTAAACTCTGCGGAATTTTATGAAAAGGTTGAAAATAAAAAAACAAACCTGACAATATATTAATGATATCCTTTGTTGTAAAAAACTTAAAATAAAATGTTACCCCGTCTGTATGTAATGTATTGCAATCAATATATAAAATCTAACAAGTGTCAAATTTTTCCAAATATCTGCCGTTTTCTAGTGTTACAGTAGAGTTTAAATTAATTTTCAAGGAAGTTGGTCTGCCAGAAGAAAATATTTCCGGGTCCAGAGGATCGCAGTGGTGTACAAACTTCTTTATATCGAGTTTTGGAGTAATAAGATCAAAACCTGGGGCTTTCTTCGATTTATATTCATTACATATCTATTTAATTCTGTTCTTCGTACAACTTACTTCCCTATAGCTTGGAAGCACTCGTATATTCGAATGTTCCTTAAGCCAAAAAAGCCAACACATTGTACTACTTCATACAGGCCAAAAAGTTTACTACCTACGTTGGATAAAGTTTTAGAAAAACTCCTACTTAAAAGAATTCTTCCGATTTTAACTTCACAAAACATAATCCCAGCCCATCAATTGGGTTTTCGCAACCGCCATTCAACTGCCCAGCAGTGTCACCGCGTGGTACACGTTATTTCGTCCTCCCTTGAGATGGGACAGTACTGTTCCGGGGCCTTCCTTGAAGAAGCCAAGCTTTTAATCAAGTTTGGCACCCGGGCCTTCTGTTCATAGTCAAGGAAATCCTTCCACCCACCTACAATCTCGTTCTACACAGTTACCTAACTGACCGATTCTTCCAAGTCATTGAAGGCCATTCCGTCTCTTCATATTGTCCTATTCATGCTGGTGTTCCTCAGGGTAGCGTTCTGGCCCCTACACTGTACCAGATTTTCACAGCTGACATGCCAACTCATCCCGAAACCACCACATTCACATTTTCAGACGATACGGCAATTCTCTCTAGCAACCCCGACCTTGTCATTTCCACTCGAAACCTCGTACAACACCTCATACTACTAGAGTCTTGGTGTAAACAGAAAAAGATAAAATTTAACACGGAAAAATCCACCCACATTACCTTCACTCTTCGTAAAAAGATCTCTCCCTTTGTTTTCTTAAACTACACTCCCTTCCCAACTGCGGACAAGGTGCGATACCTCGGATTGTACATCGACAAACGCCTGACGTGGAATCCTCACACAAGACTGAAACGTCAGGAGGTTATGAAAAGATTTAGAATTCTTGCACGACTTCTTGACAAACGCTTGAATTTACCTCTCAAAAATAAAAGACTGCTTTACAACACCATAATTAAACCGATTTGGACTTACAGACTGGAAGTGTGGGGTTTAGCCAAACATTCCAATATCCACGGCATTCAAACTGCCCAGTCTATAATACTACGAAAAATACTAGATGCTCCATTTTATGTATCAAACCAAACTACACATACAGATTTACATATTCCGTTCGTACAAGATGAAATACGTTTCCGTTACCGTAAATTTCATAAAAACCTCCCAACTAACGTAAATCAACACATCAGAAACCTCGCATCCCGACGAATCCCCTCAAACCCACCTCGCCGACTGAAGAGACAATGGCCGCGAGATCTTCTAGGAAGTGATGGTGATAACAGTGACAGTGATAATGACACACGAATCGATTGAACACACAATATTATTGTAACATTGGAGTAATACCAATGGGTGTTTTCTCCACTCTTGGTTTTAATTTTGTTTTGTTTTAATTACCGTTCTCACTGTTACTTATTACCTACTTTTAGGTAGTTGTAATGTACAACAAATAAATATAAAAAAAGCAATCAATGAATTGTTATCTTTTTGCTTAGATTGTAGAAACTTGAAATTTAAATATTTAGAAATCGCAGGAGAAAACATTTTCTTGCCTGAAGATGATCTCAATAAAGATCGAAACGTCGGCACAATAAAGTAGTTTTATGAAACCTTCATCACACCAGACCACTTCACACGATTTCTAAATAATTATTGATTAACGGTCAGTAATCACTACCCTTTAAATTTAATGGTTAAACGGCCTACCAATGAACTTTCATTGTGCAGAGGTATTTAAAAACAATCGAAGAAAGTGCGTTTTTTCATCGGATGAACAACTTTGCCGAAATGTCGTCTAGTGTTTCGCCCATGGGGTGGCAGGTTGGAGATCTCCACAAGTTTTTAGTTTTCCTGGTCTCCAAACAAAATAAAATCATATTTACATTAGAAATTGAGGAAAACTTTGTCTAAGTTTCCTCGAACTCCCCATCCTTTCGAATTTTAAAATATGGTATAAAGATGGAAAAATTGGAAAAGTTCTAGGTTGGGACGAGGACTTGTTGTCCGGGTGGTTTGAAGTCACGATAACGCAAGTGGTAAGAGCGGCAGCACATTGAGCCCAAGGTCGTGTGTTCAAATCCCACTCGTGCCACTTGCTGTTTCTGATAATTGGATTGTTACTTTTGTTCATGTCACCTAAGTGCAAGAAATAAATTGCTTGCCAAATCGGTCATTTTTAATTTTTTTTTATTTGTTGGATTGATGCCTTTTCTAAAGTTAGTCATTTTATTTGTTTTATTTTATTTTAGTAATTTTATAATTTAAAATTGAAACACTAAAACTTTATAGTAAATTTAGTTGCTATTTAATACTTTTGATACACAATGCACCTAAGTTATATATACCAGTTTCTATGAATCGGAATAAACGTTTTCCAATAATCTTTGATGGACTTGACCGTGTGGTTTACGGGAAATAATTCATGGGCTAGGATTTATTCCCAATCTTAACAAAACCATCGTATCAATCGGGAAATGTTTAGAAGAGGATGACTCAACCTTGCTGAAAGCCCTGGAGTTATAATAATTTCCATTAATACTTTCTATTGGCTTTTTGAAATAAATGATAATTATTTTCTTTTAAGTTTCAATCTTATTCCTTCTTATTTTGTTTCGTTTAAAAGTTTATCAAATACTTAAAACAAATTTTCCATTAATTATCCAACTTTGAACTATTTTAAATATGTTTCTATGAATTTGGCTACTGGCCATCACCATCCTCGAAAATTAAGTAGTTTTATGATGACTTTCTCTCAACATATTGAGGTCCTCATAAAAGAATTTAACTAACAATTTATTAACTTATTAATAATGCGCATTTAATAATTCATTAAGACCAAATACAGTTAATAAATTATTGCATAAATATTAATTTATCAGTATTGATCTTCCGTTGTTTGGTTAATTTTCTTTCAAACATCCTAATTAAATATTTTTAATAAAACTCATGAATTCCTGATGTTATTTAATTTGGTTTTTACTTACTAAAGTAAGTATGTTGTAAACAGTATAACGATAAAAATACATAGTTTGAAATAAACAACAAATGCGAGTTTCCTGTTTTTTGTCTTGACGTATTTGTTATCTTCATGAACATAGTTTAGTCAAGATTAATTTGAATATTTTTTGATTAAACAATGTGTGTTTTTACGAATACAATCTTTCATAAAAACATGTGAACGGAAGAAGAAGAAAACATGGAATTTTGATTACCTGTGAGCACTTCACTACGTAGAGAAAAACATGGCTACTAACCGATGATGGTGAGAAGTTAGCCAAATTCATAGAACGATAGCTAAAATATCTACAGACGTGTGTATTCATCATTAAATTGGAAAATTTTAAATTTGGACAAACACTAAACCAATGTACACTTTTTGTTTCTCATGGTTAATTTAAAACTGTTGAGTTTACCACTTTTCAAAATGAGCAAATCGATTTTATAACATGTGTCGCAGAGAAATTTTATTCTTGTAAACGTTTTTTCTTACGTCCATAAGGCTGTAAACATGGCTGTAAACACTTTTGCAACAAAAATCTGCTGAATATTGCTAAAACAGTCCCCGTCTGAAACAACAAACCTCAAAGGATAGAGACACCGAAAATGAAATGAAGTTCAAAATTTAATTAATTATTCTTGTTATTATTTTAATATAAAAAATAAATTGAGCTACATTTCATTTTTTCATCTCAGCTAGGATTTTTTGTTGTTAAATAGGGTTTATATTTGTTTAAAAAAAATAATATGGCTCCAATGGCTTTATATTTTAAAGTTATATTGATAATATGGAAAATTTAAAATCATGAAGTTTATTCCTAGCTGCTAGACGTTCGGGTCGACATCATGAAATCACGTACAAATATGAAAAATATGCATTTTTAAATCGTATTGTTCAGTAATGTAAAAAATAAATTCGATTATACTTGGAAAAAATGTTATATATTTATAGAATTACAGTATGTAACATATTTCAAGTTGAGTAGTATTATGTTTAGAATGTTAAAAATTTCCAATCAAAAAAGCTTCATTGCTAGCTGCAAGACCTTCCGGACATCAGTAAAAGCACCATGACTTGTGATGGAAAAAAACACGTTCAAACATGAAAAATTTCCGTTCTTATATCGGATTGTTTAGTTATTTTAAAAACAAATTAGATTATTATCTAAAAAAGTTATATATTCATAGATGTACCGTACGCAACGCAGTTCAAGACGGATAGAATTGTATTTGGAATGTTAAAAATTCACAATCATAAAAGCTTTATTGCTAGTAGCCAAACGTTCTGGACGACACTTTGAATATAGTATTGTTTAGTACTTTTAAAAAATATTTAGATTATACTTTGAAAAAATGTATCGTATTTAGCACATTTCAAATTGAATAGAATTTTGGAATTTTAAAATTTTTATTTTATGGAATAAAGAAAAGAAAGATCATCAGCGTAGATTGTGACAATATATTTTAAGCCTAACAAAAAGCTCTAAAGAATTTTCTAAAGAAAAAGAAGCAAAAAATACTAGGATTGTCGTTCTGTGAAATGCGTACCGTTTGTTACCGTGTGTGAAAATAAAAGGGAAGGTCTCGTAGCTTTTTCGGCTGTTTACTATCTCCAGTCGTAGGTCATGTGCTGTTAGCGTTTTTAGTAGATTGGAGGGGGCGTCGAGGGAAGGAACTTGAAATAAATCAGTGAGTAGGGCTGTTGGGAGCGGGATGGCGGGGGCGGCTTAGGGTTGGCGGAGGCGGGCAGGGGCGATCGATCGAGCGGGGGCCCGGAGCCGCGGGCTCACCTACACAGAAAATCAATTTCCTCTCTGAGGGGTAACCAAAGGAACTTGAAGGCCGCAAGAAAGCTATCTCTGATGTGTGACAGGCCTGGATTCGTCTTATCTTCTTTTGAGAAAGAATTGATTTCAACGACGGTTGAGCGATCAGGAAAATTTTACTCATGTATCTATCTATAGAACCTTGTACCTCCTTAATTTTTAGTTTCGGTATTTAATACTTAAAAACATGATAATTCTTGAATCATACGATGTGTACAACAAATGTTAACATGATTTAAAAAAATAGCTTTTAAACAAAACATTTATTTAACATTATAAAAGTTTTACTTTTTATTTTTTTATTAGTTTTTTGTGTACTTGATTTATTTTCATACAACCGGCAGATTAGATTTGTGATTGTCACATTGCGAAGGTTCTATAGAAAAGTACCCATTGGCATACACTCCAGATTTATAAAATTATATTAATCAATCAAGAGGTCTCGTATTCCTATTAACTTCAGTCGCTTGGTAAATGTTAGGAATTGAGATTGAGAATAGAGCATGTGCTTACTTCTTCTAATTTAATGTGAAAACGGCCGTACTTTGTTTTGACGGATGAAAAAACAGCTGCCATGTGAAATCCACTGTGAAGTGAGTTATTTTAAGAAGGGCCAGAAACAATTATTCTGAATTTTTGGGATGAAAACATCGCAATGACAATATAAAGTTAAAAAATGCACCATGTACGTAATACATCAACTTAAGTTATTACATTTTTCATACTCATCAGTTAATAAGAGTGAAAGAAACTGAAGAATACATTTTATTAAATTGAAACTATGACGTTAGTTGTGTGTTTGGGTTTGTTAAACCTACAGCCTATATTTTAATTCAAGGAGAAGCCAGAGCAGCAGCCCACATGAATGGACAACCATCTGCAAGGATAGGCCGTTTAAATAACGACAATGGAAACTAAGGTAGGAGAAACAGGCAATGCCATTATAAGCATGCCAACTGATGCCACTACTCTCAAGTACAATTCTACTAAAAAGTACAAATTTGGTACCAGAATGGGAGGAATGGGCCAAAAAAGTACCTCTAAAGACAAAATCCTACTAGTATACTGACGGCTCGAAAACCGACAAAGGTCCAGAAAATGGAGTCTTCGGGATGAACCCAAAGATTGAACTGATGGTAAACCTAAGTACGTTGCAGTTTTCCTATCTGAAATCATAGTGATTGTACAATGCTCCAGAAAAATAAAAAGGCTAGAAACGGGCTTCATGCCAGGAAAAAAAGTGCTTGGAACTGCAGGGAGACCCTTACGAACGTCAGTCACACTAATGACACCTGGCCATTGCATGGGTCCCTGGACATTCGGCGCATAGAGCTAACGAAAAGGTTGACAAGTTGGCCAAAAAGGGAGCCGACGTGGACTCTATGGGTCTAGAACCTTACTGCGGCTAGCAGCCTACCACAAAAGAAGGTACATATTAAAATGGATCCTTAATGGGAGTCCAAAAACCTGGTGGAATAATACCACAGGTATGATGCATGTGAAGAGATTCATAGAAGGACTATCTCCAAACCTTACAAAAAAAATTACTGGAAGGCAACCACAGCCGAACAAGGATTCTGGTTATACTTCGGGCGGGGTACTGCCGCTCGCACCGGACGGGAGGACAAACAGATGGAACACCCTACAGAAACTGCCAGAAAGAGGAGGAGACGGCAGAACACATTTTACGTTTCTGTGAAGTCTATCTTGGTGCAGAATCTTGCATCTAGGACAACAAGGTTAACAAGAGAAGATCAAGAATTACAGTGTGTGTGTGTGTGTGTGAGAGAGAGAGAGAGAGAGAGAGAGAGAGAGTGAGAGAGAGAGATCGTGAGAAAAAGCGAAAGAAAAAAATAGAAAGAGGAAAGAGGTATTTAGTTCATCCTTTCCCGTTATCTTTTTTCCCTATCTCTTCTTTTTCTGTTTCTATATATCTATCTATATATGTATCTATCTATCTATCTATTTATCTATCTATCTATCTGCTTCCTTTTATTTTCCCTTTTCTTCTTTCTATTTTTTTCTTCCACTTTTCCTCACCAACCAATTCCAACAAAATTCTAGAAAAGCAGTAAGTTTCTATTACATACAATTTTTGGCAAAATTGATTGTTCATGAAAGAAATCTACTGTTTTCACTAATATTCTAGTAATGGAATATGATTTTTCACTTCTAGTTTTAGTATGTTTGAAAATTTTAAATTGTAGTAAATTCGGCTATTTAACAATTTAATATAAATTTGAAACACTTATTCTGGAGTTATTGAATATAATCAATAAGTGTATATCACACATGACTGGTAGATAGCATTGAAGTTAAGACATTAATAATGTTATTTAGTTTTATATTTTAGTACTTTTTATATTGAATACAATATAGAATTTACTTTCTTTTTTAATATTAATACTTGGTTAATATCATAACGTAATATTACTATAATTACATTTTAAATAGTACTATTTTGCTGTACTGTATTAACTTTATTGTGAATTTTATTAGGTCATCATTGATAATAAACTTACATTGAAATATCTAAATATAATAGCTTTACGTACTTTTTCTTATAGTTTTAATCCTCTGGATTTACTATAAATGTGTAAATTTTGTAATTCAGGGATTATCTTTGCAACATTGTCAAACAAATCTACTATTTTTCTTTTAATTAATAAATATAAATAATCAGCATATCAGAGCGACAAAGACAGGGGGGAGAAAGAGAGAGAGAGAGAGAGAGAGAGAGAGAGAGAGAGAGAG
>CM077106.1:30653338-30692038 GCA_039619505.1 Cimex hemipterus | reverse complement strand
CCACGACCTTCTTCATCTTCAAGGCTGAAATCTCCCTCCCGAAATTTTTTAAACCACCTTTGCACAGTGCACTCATTAACACAACCCTCGCCCCAGACTTGGTTAATGTTTCTAGCCGTTTGGGCTCCGCTTCGGCCGAGTTTAAACTCGTAAAAGAAAATCGTACGAAATTCTCGCTTTGACATTATAAGGATGACTGAATTATTTCCAAGTAGCGGAATGCTACAGAGGTAAACAAACAATATCATTTGGAAGAGGATTAATAAGTGTTGACATTCATACAAATGAGTAATCCTGTAAACGTAAACAGAATATTTTATATAGATTTTTTTTAATGAAAACTTAAAATCCTGCATTATTTTCCGGACAACCCAATATAAGGACGCATGTTTTCGTAATCAAAACCAGTGACTTGCTCAGACTTATCAGTTCTGAAATTGTTTTCGCAATGCTGATAATCCTTGCATTATTTTCTCTGGTCTAAACCTATACTCTGACCTGAAATTAATCATACATTGTTAGGTGCGCATTATTTACTTTTAAACACCAAAAAACTGATCTTATGAGTTTTTTGCAAAAACAATGATCTATAGATAAAATATTTCATCATTAAAATTTAGCTTTCCAAATTTCTACTCAGAATTTAGCCATGAAATCTAGGAACATTATGTACTAATATTTGTAATATCCTTGCATTGAAATTCCAAGTTCCAAAATCATTTGTTATGCTGTCAATCAATCCATTCTTAGTGCATCGTTGGTTTGGAAAACACCCTTAAATTTTATTTTATTTTCATTGAGAATCAACCCAGAGAAAAATTTGGAAACTACTAAAAGCTCATTACTTTAAAGCTTTTTTATAATTTATTTAACCCATCATTTTACTTCAAGTCATGAAGTATTCGTGCAATTATAAAAATGAAAACATAGAAGCCGCAGGTAAAAGCTCAAAGTACCCAGCAGAAAGATTAAAAAAAATTCTGGGTAATCAATCTCGTTTTGAAACCGAAATGCATCTGACAGATGATTAACTGCAATGATTCACGGTTGCAATGATAATAATTTGCATATTCCCCGTTATATCGGTTAACCCAATGTTTCACAGTTTATTTCAGAATGATTGTGTAACACTTGTAACAGAGGTATGCTGTCGTAAACGCATTAATTCCATGCAATTACCATAGTTCAGTTTATTTACGCGAATAATAAATTTTTCGAATTTAAAATCCAATTAAATGAATTTTACACAAAACATCCGCTATTAAAAATATTCGAAGGTTCATGGATTATGTATTTTTTATCCTGTTATTTCATCATTTTAAAGCCGAATAAAAACTATTAAAAAAATAAATCTCTTCAAGGCATTTACATGTCAGTTGGGAGATCAATTTGTCAGCACATTGACAATATAATGAACGCTAAATGCCCGGCTTCATTGTTGATCCCCATGCATGCTGAGGGTTGCAAATTCTGCTGCTCTTGGTTTAACGGGGGGCTTGGCCAGACTGGAAAAATCTGACGCAAATTGTATGAACGGATGTTGAATAATATTTTATATAAACAGGCCAAGTTTGTGTGAGCATGAAACATATCTGCACAAGTCAGTTTACTTGTTTTTACCTTGATGTTTCCTGCTTTAGAAACTTGGTTCTCACGGTGAGTTTTAAAGAGCTTCCACTTCAGATGTTTCCGTTGAGTCATATAGTTTATTGTTTCAATTTTCTTTTTTACATGATATATGCGTGCGTACGCTTAAGATAACGAAAGAAAGTGTGTGTGGAAGAGAGAAAAACGATAAATGGCTACCGAGAGCGAAATAACAAAAAATACCGGGAGAGAGTGAGAAGAGACAAATAGTTAAAGAGAGCAAAATGACAAAAAATACCGCAAAACATAAGGGAGAAAAAGAGTGAGGAAGAGGGAAAGATAGAGAGTGAACGAGAGAAAGAGAGAATGAGAGGGTGAAGATAAAAAGATGGTGAAATGAATTGAAAAATGGGGAAAATGAGTGAGAGAGAGAGAGGGTAAAGATAAAAAAAATGGTGAAATGAGATGAAAAATGGGGAAAGTGAGTGAGAGAGAGTGAGAGAGAGAGAGAGTGAAGAATGAGAGAAAGATAGAGAACGAGAGAGAGAGAGAGGGTGAAGATAAAAAGATGGTGAAATGAGATGAAAAATGGGGAAAGTGAGTGAGAGAGAGTGAGAGAGAAGATAAATAGACAAAGAGATAAAATGAAATATCCCGGCAAAGCGAGTAACATAGAACAAGAGAGAGAACAGGAAGTTAAATAGAGAGAGCGAAATAATGAAAAATACCGAGGAAGCAGAGGAATGGCTAGAAATAGAGGATAAATAGAGAAAGCGAGAGATTGTGAAAGAAGAGAGAAAAGATAAATAGATACAAATAGAAATAATTACAAATACGGAGACAGGAGAGGGAGATAGGTAGATAGATAAATAGATAGATAGAGAGAGAGCGTTGAAGAGAGAAGTGAAGAGATAAAGAGAAGGATAAAAGAGAAACAACAAGATAGTTTATGCATATTTGTATATTTCTCTTTAAAAATTTTCGAATAAAGTGGAAATGATTCAAAGCAGCAGAAATAAAAGTCATCGGATCTAGCACCTGAATTGAAACTTTGCCTAATATCAAAATGAGTTTAGCAATCTGATGTATTTCATATGTATATACCTTACACATGAGGCGAATACCTATGTTGTAAAATGCATGTTTTATGTTCTCATAAGAAAATATAGTACAAGATGCTATATTTGGTAATAAATCTTGATCGTCGTTCTTGCTATAAAAGTGATTATGGAGCACCAACCCTTTTAGCTATCAAGAAAGAAAAATCGTCTAAAATAACTGTGATTTATGATGATAAACAAGTCTAGTACATGATAAAAAAAATTCTTATGTTGTGTACACGGGACATGAGATGAATTTGTACGGTACATGTAAGACACAACGAAGCACAATGCGTTTTAACTCGCGATATATTATAATACGACAGTATGACTGAGAAATTATTATTATAATTTAAAAAATATTGTGCCAATCGAACTAAATGTTGAAGAGATCCTACCTCCTCATTACGATGTGCAATGTAGTTCGTACAAAACTGCGCTTTTCCTAAATTATTTCGATGCCATAAACAAAACCCGAATTACAAATATATCTTTAAAAAATTAGAATTTATTTAGATATTGGATCGTCCATATTACCGTTAAAATAAAACCTTACAATCCTCTTATTTATAGGGCTAGAGTTTACGGGCTCAACAAGCTTTCAGCATGAAAATAGTACAAAGTTTTTAATTAACGCTTTACGAGAAATCGTTTGTATCTCGCCATATGTAAGAAATAATACAATAAATTTAAAGTTAATACCTCTACAAAAAGTCAAGAGAAGCGATTTTACTGTAAATTGTAAAACCTTCGAAGAAGAACCTTTGAATCCAAAATTCAATCGTAAAGTCCTGCAATTTAATACATATCTTCCAAATGATTAGTCATACGTAATCACTAGAAACATTTAAAGGAAATCAAATCTGCTGATTTTTTAACCAATTAACTAAGAGCCAATGAAATAGCAAAATTAGCTTATTTGACTCTTTTTCGGAAATCAATTATTGAATGCGGGTAAACCGTAAAAACAAAACCGCCTGGTCAGGTCTGACTTTCAATTTCTTATGTATATTACAAATGAAGCATTCACGGAGGATTTTGCCCCAAGATCATAATTGATTTATGTGTGGTGGTTAGTAATTATTAGGAAATCTTTAGATGCGTTCTGGTGTCATGTACGTTTCAGAAAAACAGTTTCTTTATCTTGCCAACGTTTCGCTCTTTCTTGAGATCATCGTCAGAGGCTGGGATTTATAAACATAGTTTACATTTGTCAAAAACATGTAGGATGTGGAAAAAGTGAATTTATACAATGCAAAATATATTTTTTTTATATTCAATCAAAGTATTTCTACTCTCTAGAAGTGTTTGTCTTCTGTGTAATTTCGTCGGATGTCGGGTTGAGAGTGCCAGTGAGATATTGCTGTTTTGTGTTTATATATGTCAGATTTTGAAGGGGTGGGGATGGAAGTCTATTTAGAAAAGAGATTTTTGTATAAAGCGTCGGTTTCTTTGACATAAAAACAAACACTTTGAGTGAGTAGAAATACTTCGATAGAATATAAAATATAATTTTTGCATTGTATAAATTCACTTTTCCAAATTCTATATGTATTTTCTAAATGTAAACTATGTTTGTAAATCCATGGTCCTGAAGATGATCTCCATAAAGATCGAAAAGTTGGCACGATAAAGAAAATGTTTTTCTGAAACCTACATCACACCAGACCGCATCTCACGATATCTGAATAATTATTCAATATAAATATTTAATTGGCGACTTATATAGACATCTACATCTACTTCAGGTTCTATGAAATACAAAGTACAAATATTCTCATTCTACGGTTATTTAATAATTGCGATAATTTAACACCAGACCACATCTCACGATTTCTGAATAATAAATGATCTATGTTGTATGTATAACGTTAGAGCTAGTCTAAATTTTTAAGAATATTAATCGATTGAATTGCTCATGTCAACAAAAACACGTAAGGCTAGTTTTGTTGGTGTTTAAGCGTAAATAATGTCCGTCTTACAAGTCATCATTCGAAGAACCGAATTAATAGATTGATTTGATATACCTAGATTTTTACCAGGAAAAATTGCAAAACAAAAAATTAAGAAACATTATGTTTGAGTTCTTTAGACTTTAAATACTCCACGTAACTAACAAACATATACATACATTAGAAACATTAACACAATGTAAATAAATTTTAAAATAACTTATATTTGAAACATATCATTTAAATAGTTAATGTACGTTACAAATATCATGTCTTTTTATTGCAGTTATCCATACTTAAACTCATAAAAAAAACCTGCAAATCGATCGAGGGCGTAAAACCTTTTCTAACAAAATAAAATAATAAAAGAAAATAGAAATATGATCTCAGATAAAAGGTTTAGCGAGGTTGAAATACATTTGCATAACGTAGCACTTACCATGGGTTCTGTCCTTTCATGACTTTTAGCAACTTCGCTCTTCAGTGGGGCAAGTTTCAGGGATCCTCTAGTTGAACTGCCGGGACAAAGTTTTTTCGGCTGAACCCCTTAGATTCAACACGGTTTTACTTTCACATTATTTTGTTTTCAAGGTGTGAACATTATTTATTTCAGAATTAAGAATGTGATAAGTAGCTAATATCTGGTAATGTTCATTTAAATTTTTCGGCTTTGTGCAAATAGTTTGTATTAAAAACTGACTTTTGTTTTCATTTCTATTCTCTAAAAGAATACTTGGAAATTTATGTAACGATATTTTTGTTTTTGATGATGGATTATCTCACAACTAGGCCATTTTTATTTTACTTTTTCCTCTTCTGCAAGCAATTAAGAAACGCAACACACACCCTTGCCCAGAATGAGAAAAAATATTGTACTCTGTTTCATGAAATAAGAGCCTAAGCAAAGATGTAGATGAAATAATTAGATACGCGCGGCATTTCATACAGTAAATTTATAACGACAGAGTGAGAAATAAAAATGAAATGTTGCAACAGCTTCGCAGAAAGTCAATTTCGCGACGACAGTTCATTTTTCACCTTTCCCCTTTTATCCCGTTGGCGAAAGTTTACTTTTTAATAAGAGAATTTTTTTTCAATTTCACTTACCCCTTGCAAAAACGGATCTTCTTGGAAGGAATAGATGGATTCTCCCCGTTTCAGTTGAGAGTTGATAATTTTGAACCCGGATGGCCATGGAATAATCAGTGAATTTGAAACAGTGCGCTTAAAAGTTAAAAATACTTTAGTATCTTTTTTACCTATAAAATATATTATATTATTAAAAGAAACACAACCTTGATTGTTATAAGTGGGGTTTTATTGATTTCCAGTAGGATCTTTCCCACATAAAACTAAAGTCAACAAATTTAAATGAAAATTTTACACCATTTTTAAAACTATTTTATGCTTTGCTACAATTAATTTCCTTCCTTCTTGCTTTCCTATTGAAAGATAATGATTTTTATTTGCGTAATATACACATGGTAAAACGCAGCAGTAAATTCTGAGTGGGGAACGCTTTCAATTTAACATACCTCCTTAACATACCACGTTTGTTACAACTTGGTGGAAATGTATAAAAACATTTGCAAGATGTTAATTTGATAATCTATCAAAACATTAAAAACGAAAACATCAATTGTAGGGAACATTATTTTGTTTCGGTAATGAGAATGTGATACGTGACTAAATATGTTAGCTTTTATTACATTTTTTAACATATAAATAAATAATTACATAAACAGATAATATAATAATTGTTTAAAATAGTTGCCTACTAAATACATATAAAGTGATAACAGTTGCAAATCAATTTTTATTTAAATTATTATGTGCTTAAAATAGACGAACATGTTTCCTAGTTTTTGCCACGTTATAGTCCCCAATGTTCATACCAGTGAGATAGTGAGCACGAGAAAACATTATAAAAAGCGTATTTGCGTGAATCCCATAAACAAGAAGGAAACGTTTAGTAAATGAGGAAAAGAAACATGAAGAGAGAGAGAGAGAGAGAGAGAGAGAGATCCACGATCGTTACATCATCTATAAATAGAAGTTGGTCGATCGTCAACGACACCTAGCATGTAAAATTATTACCTCTTATTTTCATTTTGGGAAAAGGGAAGAAGAGAAGAAGAGAAAGGAGAGAGAGAGTGAGAGTGGATAAGAGAAAGAGTCAACATAGCTATATAAGTTTTCTTCTATCTAATAAATTACTCTTGGACAAGGGATACGTTTAATATTTATAGAGATTTTGCAATTTTAATGAGAGTACTCCGCTGGCTGATTTCCATGTAAGCACAACCCCGATTCCGCGCAGTATGTGCCCCATTATAATGCCATAATATCTCAGCCATCTCTTCAGAATAATAGCCTAATAATGGCGTGATTTATTGGCGAAATGTGATCCTGGCGTCCAGGACTCATTCGGCTCTAGATCTTCCAGCGATTGCTACATGTTCAATTTGCAGTCTGGCAGATGAAGGTGTAATTTGTCAAGTGCTAGAAGTTATTGAGGAAGGATACAATTAAATTACATGTGTCGTTCATCAGAGAAAACCGTCTCCATATATCACGTCAAGGAGCACTCTTTCGTTCGGAAGTAAATAATTTCCTGTTCCAAAATAGATGACAACGAAAACGTTTAGCATTCTAAAAAAACCGTCATTTGAAAAATTAACGTTTTTGCTGGTACATATGAAAAGGGATGAGAGTAATAGAGGTATTTTAAGACGAAATAAATACACTCTCGTGTAACTTTTTCTTCTTGTGGTACGGCGTTTCTCCCGTCCGACCTCATCTTACACCGGTTTTATTTCATTCCATGGTTTATCTTCAGAAGTGTCTCATAGTGCTTTTTTGTTACCATCTCCCGCCCAAAGGCAATATTTTCCGGAATTCTTTTATTTCGGCCCAAAGCCCTCTTCAACATTCGTTATTTTAAAAGTAAAATTGGAAGACGTCAAGTATGCGACTGTTATTACCAACTCCCTTGAAAAGTATAGCGTTTCGTTAAGTTGTCTTCAAGAAAAAAATGTTATAATATTGACAATTGTAAACCTAACCTTTTTACTGTTAAACAAGGTAAATAAAAATAACACATTGCCTAAAAGAAACACGTGCTTTGTAAAGGTGGTAATGGTACTGTCGTAACTTCGCAGAAAGCGCAACTTCAAAAAAAGCTCAAAACTAATAGTGGAATTGACAAAATTATGTTTGTTTCTGTTTATATACCTTTAACATAAAAAAATTTCCAATTATCCATTCCTTATGAATCCTCCCTAATAGCTATCACAGTAAAATATTAATTCTGAAAAGGGTTTCGTCTAATAGTTTTACTTATAGAACGTTCTTCTACAATGTCGAAAATCCCGTTTTTAAATTGATTTATTATTTATTATCTGCCCTCTTTATTAATAATACATGCTTTTTATCACATTCATTTGCTATCAAAAACTGCAAATTATGAACATATTGAGTAAATATTTTTTATTGTTGTTGCAAAATATGCTCTGCACTTTGATCCTTTGATTTCTCTCCTCATCCACACCCTTCGTCATTTTCAAGCAGTTCCAATTTCTCTGTGCCCCTGTACGAATCTATTGAGAAAAACCTCTCTGTTCTCTGAACCTCGGGCCTTGAGCACATCTCACTCTTCCAATTAATATTCCGTTAAGCACGCTTCTTTCGCCAGAGTTAGAGATCTTAGTGAGAGCGCGTTTAAAGCGAGTTAGTGATTGGGTACATCATAAATCTGAAATCTCCTTCAAGCGAACGTATTCTCGTTAAATTTATTATATTTATTTAATTGTCTGATTGAGCAAATTACTTCTTTCAATTAATCAACATTTTTATGTAAGGTTTCAGTTGAAATGAAAAAGCTAGTGTCACGAGCGGGAATCGAACTCGTAACCTTAGGCTCAATAAGCCGCTCTTCTAACCAATTGAACTGTCGTGACTGCGATCCTCTCTGACACCAACTCTATAACTGCAAGAAGCTCTAGGCAGCAATCCATGGGCGTGCTGAGCATATGTGCCAGCCGACATGCTTAACCAATGGCAGAACGATCAAAACGTCGTTTGTTCTTGAAGGTAATAAATACTGAACTAGCTCGAACCCGGTTGACATTTGACGCGCCTGAGCCCGATTGCTTCAGTGACAATATCGCTTCTCAGACTCATCTTGTCGGGAAAAGGTACTTTTTTCTCAAACTATTAGAGGCCAAACTGAGGTCTCGGAGGGGTGTTCTTTTGGCTGTTCCTTTCAATCTATGGATGCCCTTAGCGACATGATTCCTCTAATATGTCTGGTATCATCATATCGACGAATATTTTTATTCCATACGTACAATTATCATTTCTTGGAGACGCACATTTTAACTAGCCAGCATCCAACGAACGAGTTATCTCTAATTTAATAACGAAATATCTTAAATTTGAAGCATTGGAACAGCTATTATTAAGCCTCAGTGATATCGACTTTTACCCCATTCCAGTTTAATCAGTCAACACTAGATAATTACTCGAGCTATTCCATGCGAAAATGGTGCCTTGTTTTACTGCCCTTTGATCAAACAATTATACTATTTCTGCTGAATAACAGTCGTCGATTTAACGTGAATAATTAGTCGAACTGAACTAAATTTGCAATTTCTTGAAGGGATAAAAGTGGTTGAGAATCACGACCTGGAAGTAAAGTTAACATAATTAAACTTGAGTTGATAATTAAAGCCATTACCCCTAGGGGACTTTGGCCCAATTTATATCTTAACGAACTTTTAATTCGAATCTTCATTAAAAATCATAAATGACGGGGCAAATTGAATTCGAATCTGTCAATAATGTTTGTTTGTTGTATCAAAATTAACGTGGCATGATCAAGCATTCACTTGTTTATCATTTAGGTAAATATAATTTTTTCGATCTTCTTTTTTTAATTTCATTACGTCGAGCAGGTAATTCATTGTTTTGTTCATTTCGTTCTGGGTTGAAATTTGCCGTTTTGCTAATTATCGAAGTTTTTCTGACAATCGTTTTTATTATAAAGAATTATTATAAATTTATTATAAAGAAGAAGTTATTATTATAAAGAAGAAGAAGAAGATAAAGATCGGATAATATTTTCCATTATCGTTCATTTCTGTACATACCTTACAAGTTTCACAAAGAACAAGAAAAAAGAGTGGTTTAAATGATAGATTGATTTAATCATTCTATCAAATTCACACAATTGCTGATATAATAAGATATTATTAACAAGCTTTCAATAAAATTTATTATGAAAACACAATACCTAAACGTTTGCAACATCCTCCTAAACTTTCAGAGAGACTATTCCATCTAAAATCAAATGAAGGGTATTTTGATCTTTTTTAAATGAAGGGAAGCACCTTATGAGCAAACCTTTATTTACATTATACCAGAAGTCTAGGAATAAGTTTATAATCTTCTCCAGGAGTCTCAAATAGTTTAATTTTTCTGTTGCCTCTCGTTTCCATGTTCGGATATCTTTAAAAGGAAAATTTGATTAGATGTGGGCATATCACGTGACTACATTAAATGTACCCCGTTTCCTTGGAGCACCGTGAATATGTTCATTACCATACAAACCAAAGGGTCCTCAAACAATTCCCTTATTAGTTTTGTTGGATTGTTGTTTACTTCCATCAATTGAATTCACCAATTTCCTGGTCCGCTTGACCAATTTTTATCTTAACAAAAAAAACCTTAATCGATTGTAACTTCCATTTATGTTATTCTTTATTGCATAAATCCACAAGTCTGATATCTTTCTAGAACGATTTTAATATCTGAAGGTGTATGGGAAGTATTGACAAATGGGAGTATTTCCTAACTTTGGTTGCTAATATTTTACAGTTTTCGCTTTCTTGATTCCATTATATTTTCCACTGAAAGAGCTGCCGTATCATCCGGGAATGTTGCTATTATTGAGTTTTCTGGTAACTACAGGTCACCGTTTGAACTTTATTACATTACTTGTCGCTATTGGGACAATTAAATTTAGCTTGACTTCAGTTTCAATTTTTGGAGTAAATACGTTTTCCTCAACACGAAATTAATCTCCCTCATATGCTAAAACTATAATTTACCGAGATAAAACAATGCGTATACCGATCTACCATATGTACAATCCAAAAACGCATTAAATGAATCAGTTTTTAAAATTTACCAATTTCTAGGAAGTTTCGTCACATCGTAGCAAATTTTTCATGTTTTGTAAAGATAGTCCGCCTTTCAAAACCGAACTTTGGTTAGTTAGAATGAAAGCGAAGTCTGAAATGACCCATTCTTTATAAAATTACCCAATTTTATTTTAAATCAACCCCAATTTTGTTGAATAATGCACGGAAAGTTGAGGAAATTTGGTCTTTAATGGAACAACTCCGTTTAATCCTAAATTAATTGAACAAATTATACTCTCTTAATGAAGTAAGTTAAAAACTTGGGGGCCGCGGTAGCCAAGTGGTTAAGGCGTCAGACTTTCGGCTAGTAGACCCGTGGGTTCGATCCCCACCGTCGCCTCTGGAATTTTTCTGACGCCTAAGGGGACCGGTGGCCGCAATTAAAAGAAATTGACACGGCACTCATCAATGGAAGGGGCGGGGCCGGATCTCAGCGACCTTGAACCCTCTTCAAAAATGAGTTTCTTCGATGGAAGAACACTGGTACAACGGGGGCTCAAGTTCACTTTGTTTTGTGAGCCCTCCCCCAAAAATGGAGCCAGGATATAATACAATAAGCTGTTCAGCTGCAGTGCTCAGGAGAGAACTCCTCCAGTCTCTGGTATCCATCCATCCACATCCAAGTGAAAAACTTGGCTTTTTATTTTCTTTACCGTTTACTATCACCCAATCGTTTATTTTTGCATCTCATAACAAACCAACCTGTATTACAAACCATGTAAAAATCAATAATTTAACAACATTTTTATTTTTAAATGATGTAATAAATAAATCGAATAATCTAAACAATTTCACTTTCTAGATAAGCCCAGCCTTATAATTGACTCAACGTTTTGTTTCTTCCGATATCTATTAGGATGTTCACTGCATTGGCCTTACAACAAATCTAAAAGGGAAGATGCGCTACAAAAATTATAAGTAATAAGTAAAGAAGACAATTCTCTTTCATCTTTCATGTAACTCGCAACAGACTAAAATACCCTCCACGAATTTTTAATAAATTTGCAGAATTCACCAGCCTGGTCAATATACAAGTCGACCATTACAACAAATACTTGTTTCCCATGTTTAGAAACTAAATTTTAAATCGTATGTATTGTGCTGTTTGAAATGTTACGCTGTATGAATATATTTATTGGCAAGAATAGAAAGCCATCTAACCGACGCTTCAATTAGTTGTAAGCGGCAAGTCCTTTCTGGTGCATCTGTACTCTGAGACCCGCCCAGTAAAAGTTACGTTAAATTTTCAGTAGGATGAATCCCTATTGTGGATGTGTGTGTTTCTTAATATACCTACATTTAAACCTACCACTTGTGAAAGGGTAAAAATTATTACAAATATCCTGTTAGTTTGGTAAAACAAATTATCCTCTACTCCTACAAAAGTATCTGACAATTCAGAAGAGAAATGTTAGGATGTAGAAATAGACCACACCTAAAAGTCGAAAAAAAAATTTAATTTAATTTTGAAAGATCATGTATTCCTTCAAAACTTTAATTTATGTAAATTACCAAATTGAATAGTTAACATCGAAATAATGGTTAGTGTTGAATTTTTATTTGTAAAAGATGGTTTCCGCCTTTGACGTTTATACTTTAAACTGGAAAAACAAAAACTGTCATTATACTGCCGTTTAGTTTGCACAATGTCTGCTTTCTACCGACCTACCGCTGAACCCGTACTGCCTGTGCAACCTAGACAGACTACCAGATTGTGCGATATCCACCACAGTCAAAGTGAAATTTAAATATTAATTTTATAAAAATTGTCAACTAGTTTAATTACTTTTGATCAGTCATATGAAATATAACTGTAAGCCAACGCTGGAGCCACAAAGAAATAAAGGTTTAAAATCGATTAGTGAAAATTGGTTAATAAATACAATCTCAGTTTCGTGCACTACTCGCAAAATCAGATTTTCATATTATTCAGAATTATATATAATACACACAAATATATATAATATTGTTTATATTCTCACTAATTTTTATCCTTTGAACAACTGTTTTATTAATATTTTAAGTTTCCCAACATCACGATAATACGCAATGTATGTTTTTTGTTTAAAAATATAGAAATATGCGATATAGTTTCTATTCTCACAATTTTTTATACTTTGACCATTTGTTTTGTTGATTTCTATTTTTCCAAACAAAGGGGCGCTGTGAAAGTTAATTATGTCCATAGTTTGGTTTAAAAAATATACAGCGAAATTGTTTATTTTTCGTACTTTTAAAAACGTTTTTGGCCATACGTTTGGTATATATTAACTTTGGAAACGCTGGTTCATTAAGCAAGTACATAATGAATGTTTTTTCTCTAAAAATACAGAACAAAAATAACAATAAGTCTTTTCTTCTGTCGTGTACACTTTACCCATCCCTCACATTAAGTATTTTGATTTTTGTTTAATTTCTGAGAAAGGTCAAAATTTCAAAGGAAATAACAGTAGGAAACGAATTCTACCCAAAAAAATTGACAACAAACGGAAAATAATAATGTCTCAGCAATAAATTTAGGTCGATTGATCACAACATTTTCAGACATATTATTTGACAAATCTGCATTAAATTCAAAATAAAATTTAAAAAATAGAAGAATACCTGATTAGATAAACGTTGTCCTTAATTCTTCCAATCGCACGTATATATTTGACTCTGTTGAACTGATTGCAGTATAATTAATTTTACCGATAAACGTTGTGAAAAAGAATGAATGTATACGCTATTCTCATATACAATTTAGAAGCAAAAACAACAATTAATTTGAACCAGAATAACGTGATAATGATGCTAATAGCTTATGATTGAAAGCAACCCTAACTTATTTAATTATAGTAGTGTTGATCTTAACTGCTCCTACTGTGGTGAGCCGCAGACCTGGCATCAAATTATCTGAATTCGTACCGAAAGCAATGTAACACTTTGTACTGCAAGTAGCTAAACTAATTGAACAACATTCAAATCGAAATCCAATTCAAATAGAAAGTTTCGTTAGCCTGGAACTAAGTAAACATTTCATGCGTTTTGCTTCTTTCGGCTTACCAATTTACTTATATTGAGTTTAAATACATATTGCATACACATTTAATATTAAGTTTCGGTTATTGGCTGGGAAATGTATATAATAGGACATGATAACTGATAAAAATACTTGATAAACAAGTGTGATCGTAACTATAATAAAAAGATAAATGGTGTGATTTCTTGTTCATATCTGGAGAATGATAAATTGTAGTTTGGTCGTTTCTGGTCATTTTGGTCGTATTATCGGTGTTTTTTTTTTACTTTATCAGATCGAGAAAAGCGAAAACCGTCGCAATATATGATATCAAAGAACGGTTTTTTTTGTACGTATTTATTTTATTATTCGTATGTATTTATACGACGAGTTGTAAAAAATAGGTTTAAATTATAATTATAAAATGTTATTGCTGTACACTTAACTTGATACTCAATCTATAAGAACGAATTATCTTCAATTCTAGAAATAAATAGCAAATAAAATTAAAACCGATTGTAAAATTTCTGTTCAAAAATAAATGAAGATGTGAAGATAGTTGAAATAACTATAACTGTCCCAGTCTGTACGTACCGTAACATTATAATTACACGTGACACTAATTCTGTAGCCTCACGGAAGACGATTTATGAGGCTTTAAATGGAAAAAATGAATTTTCAATACTTATCGTTTGTAGATAGTTTAATTTTTGCTCATTTTTTTGTTGACATTTATTATCTATTCAAGTGTGCACTTGTTTGTACATACGAAAACAATTGTAAAATTGAAAACGGTTCGGGTACGCGCGCGTTCTTCTGCTTACGTATGGAGGGAGAGTTAAAAAGATTGAGAGTGAGGTGGGAGGTGAAATAAAATAAAAGGATGTGATTTTAATGTATTTTATAACAATTGCTTTGGAAAATTTACATTTTATTTACTTAAACATAGTTTTAAACAAGTTGGACTTGTTGTGTTTTAAAACGTCTAAATCCTTCCAATTAAGTAATTTATATTAATACATTACAGTTGTTGGTAGTGTTAATATAAGTCCACAAATTACTAGACAAGTAATAGCTTGTGGATATTAAAATAATAAATTAATTAAAACCACTTTTCAATCCTATTTGTGTTAGTCGGTATTAATAGATATTTTTAATGAAAAAATTGTACGGCTACACATTTTAATAATTTACTGTAAATATTTTAAATTATATAAAACTGGTATTTAACTGGGTAGTACTATTAGTCTTAAATCATATTAAAAGAAGAAATACAGAAACTAAGTAAAACCAGTGGTATAAAAGGGTATAAAGACAATTTGGGATGAATTGAATCAACACGGGCCTGTACTCTCAGCTAAACAGAAATAGTTCATAGGGTTGGTACACACTGTACGTCGGCGAAATATCTGCTAAAATTTGTCAAAGTGAAAATTAACATAGAGGGCACGCAGTCTTGAAACGTTTTCTCTTTATTAGCCGTTTTTAATTAAAACTGAATTGTGAATGCCACAAAATAATTATATGCTATGTGTATGTGGTGAGATAGAATTATAATTTGTTACTACCAACTTCATTTCATTATTTAGCGTACTAGGCGACACATGTGACAAACAGAAAAGAAAAGAGATTGAGATTGAGAGAGAGAGAGAGAGAGAGAGAGAGAGAGAGAGAGAGAGACTTAGATGTTAATTAATTATAGGTCAATGTCACAAATCTATGATAACAACAGTGAAACAAAAATAGGCTAGGTTTAGGTTAGGTTCCATTTTGCGATCTTGAGCACAGCGACCAATATTCTGTTACCCATTCTCCATCATTGTCCAGAGCTCTTTGTTAGAAAATACTTTTTAGCAGGTCTCAAAGTCTTCTTTAGGTGTGAAACTTTCGGGTCACATTTTTCTCTTCCTGTTCTTCCTCTCCAACGAGAATCTTATGAACAACAAAGAACATATTCCGCTTTTTCTTCTTCTTCCTAGCACTATTTTTCTTCTTGGAATAATATCTCTTTAGGGTATGATATTTCGATTAGAACTTACTTGTAAATTCTGAATTTTGGGATTTTGGCATCAACTTATTCCCAACGCCTGAATCGCCTATAGTTTCTACTGAAAGTAACATTTTCGTGATGATTTTAGTTTGTCACGTCTATAAACACAGCTGCAACTCCACCCTCACACTGAATTATTTTCCATCAAAAATCGAAGCATTCGCTTTAAATCGCCCTTATTCATTGGACTCAATAAATAAGTCCAAAATTTGACAGTAAATTCTTCTTATATTAGTTTTCAACTCATGTAAGTAAATGGAAGGAGAAATAACAAACAATGTTGTATTTAATTTGAAATTTATTTTTCACAAAAAGTATTCTGTATGTATATTAAAAATAGAAAGAGAAGACGGTAGTGTAGATGCTTGAGAAGGAAAAAGTGTTGAGAAAAACATGGGAGAGAGGTAGTTGAAAATTTCCAACGAAAAAGAGATATTCGGGTGATTTTTAATTTTTTAAAATATTGCATCCCAATTTTTCTAAATTTTAAGAAACAACCCAGGTTCAAGGGGCAGAAAAGAGTTCGCTGATGATGAGGATAGGAAAGAAAGGGTATAAGATGCATTTTACATATACGTAAAAGTCTCTGCTACACATAGTAATGTCAGCCCGATTGATGCAGTGGGTGTTATCTAGATACTTTGTAATGAACATGAAGACATTTTTTTTTTTAGAGAGAGAGAGGGAGACAGATAACCTGAAAGTGAGAAAGATCTAAATATAAATAGAAAGAAAGAAGAAAGTGAAAAAGAGAAATAGAAAAACAAAGACAAAATGTGGGAAACCGAGAGAAAAAATTTAAAAAAAACATAGTGAAAGTTATAAGAAAACGACAGGTAATATAGAAAAAAGTGACAAAAATAGGGCTAGAGGAAGAAAGAGAGAAAAGGAAAAAGTAATAGATATCAAAAGAGAGATCGGAAAGAATTATGGTGTATGGCCTTTTATATAAAAAATACCGAAAAATAAAAAATTAAAACTTTTACTTATTAATTATATGATTATGTTATTGATGGAATGAATGGCAAATTAAACATGAAGTACTGTCTGTGATTTATGAAAACATCGGTTTTTTAAAAAATCTAAAGAAACCTGATCGTATATAATATACTTGACTTTATAATACACTTAACAGCACTTTCATTTGTAAAAAATAAAATGTAGTTAAAATGAATAATATTAAAGTAGTTCAAATGTTGGTAATTTTACAAAACAAAATTGTTAACTATAAATATAGCTTTTTACAAACAAAAGTAATTTCCGAGAAGCAAATTGTAAATCTGCATAACAGACAAACCCAAGATGCGTAAGATCGATGCTAGTAAAAAATTCGCGGGGAAGTTTGATGACATCTGTATTCAACAGAAAAATCCGGATCTGCCTCGTGATCGTTGAATGGAACTCAAATTATGGTAAATACTTGTTATAATATCGTACGTGTTACAATGTTTCCGATTTAAATATTTTTATTCAATTTTCCGATTATTGATAAAAAATAATTAAGGAAAGTGTAAGAAAATATTGTCATTTATGACAATAATATTATCCTAAATTCACTTTTTTAAGAACAAAAATTTGTAATACAACTAAATTTTCCATTTCGTGTTATCTAGTTTGAGAGAAACTCCTATATAAAACCAAACCAAAGAAAGAACGAAGGTAAATAATAATTCTGTAATACAGGATTTTCTTTTTTAATTTTAAAAAGAAGAGAGAAACGTTAATACAACAAATTTATTTTTGATAAGTTCCTTTTTTAGGGAATTTTACGAAATCCTGTGTTACTTTATCGCCTGTGCGGTTTGATCAGTGGCGGCTTGCGTGCGCACAGCGGTCCCAGAGAGAACCGGCAAAGTCCTCTTCCCGACGAAGTTCAGGCGGGAGGCCAGTTTCAAGTCTAGAACCGGGGCACCCTGTACATCTCCCTTTTAAAGCAAGTGCCGTATGTACGAGACAGACGTGTGTGATTCCTAGCAAACAGAAATAATTATTTCAAAAAAAAGAATTTAAAAAACGGAGTCATGTCTCACGCTAATCCGGCTCTCGCCTATGCCCTTTCTGTTGCTTTATTCATTATCACAATAGGTAAGTTTTAAAAAAATGTGAAAAATACAAACAAAAAATATCATCAAAGTTCATCTTGAGGAACGACTTTCATTTGTCTAATGTCATCTTAAGTGTGGTAAAAGTTTGGCCGTTATTATTATTAAATGGTTATAAAAAAAAATCAAATCTTATTCTGCATCCTTCTGCGGTTAAAAAGACACCTTACAATACAACTCTTTGCTGAAAGATACTTTATTTGTGCCACACCCCAAAAAATTTAATTCAAACGATTTATATTTACATTTTAATTAAAATTGGGAACTATTTTTTGAAGTTTTATATCATCAATTCACAGTAAATTAGACCACACGATTGGCAATATTTTAATTAAGTTTATAATCAGAAAAAGTAAATCTGAACTTTTTGATTTATTAGAAATTAATATTTAATTCAATAAAAAATTGGTTGTATAAATAAGGCAATCAAAATAACATGAACAGTCTTTGCGTGATTATACCTATTGCAGCATAGGCAAAGTAAAGTTTAAAAAACAGAACAATGAAAGTAGTATTTTTTGGCACGAAAGATATCGCTAATTTTTTTACGGTTCTAGTTGATGTACTCGAATAGAACAAAGCGTAGTTGTCGAACTACATTAATACATTTTAGATGTTCTGTAAGGTTTCTTGCATAAATTATGAAGAGAGTTAGTTAAATAAAAAAGTTTGACATTTCGCTGGAAAAAATTAACTTTTCAAGTTTTTTTGTAATATCTTTAACGTTAAACAAACAAGGGTGGAGCAAAAGTTTGTTGTTTGAGTTGTTTTTGACATGTTATCATCGGGTTGGCCGACCTGCGCGATAGCATCTAAATAGTGATCTACTGCGTTTCAACATTTCGGTTTTTCTTAAAAATTCACAAATTTCTTTGAATGTTGAACCTGTAAATATCTTTTGGCATAACACAGTATAGATTTTGATAATAAATAAAATATAGTGCTGAAAGTTATCAAAAAACTAAAAGAAACATTATATTTTATTAAATCCATTATGTTTAGTGGTTTGATCGGCCAAATTACTTCTTTGAATTAATTACTCTTTTTATGTAAGTTCTTGGTTGAAATTCAAAATTACTTTTTACCCATTAGTATACCTTTAATCTTTGGTAAAATAGAGTTTTTCCAATTATTTTTAAATAATTTCTAATTCTTCATCACATCTTCATTTGTTGTACTTTCAAATGTAATAATACACAAAATGTACATAGCTACTCCTTGTCATATAACATAATCAAATATTATCAAGGCTTTTCTGACTACGATAAAACAATCTGCCTTACGCTTGAATGGTTATTTTTCTTTGACCTAATTATTGAAAAACCCAATAGAATAAAATGAAGTAGAACAAAATAACTCCTCTATGTGATTTACGAGTTACAGGTAAACCAAGTATTATTTACGAAAAATGACAATACGACAAGAATCTCCGCATCCATCAGCCAAAGGGCGTATCTGAGATGAATGATAAAGAACAAACGAAAATTGACCTTACTTATAATATTTCCTAAAATAAGAAGGTATAATTTTTTTTATATAAAATAATACGAAAAACATAGACATAAAAATAAAAGTAAACCGGTGGGAAAAACAATAGCCAATAAGAATAAATCAGTTAATGTGTTTACGTAATAATCAATATAGGCTAAATACATTTCAAATATTTATTATGTAGGGTTTCTAGAACAAAACAAACCAAGTGGACGTACTTCTTAAATTATCTTAGGTAATTCCTATTAAGCTAAAATATTAATATACTCATGACAAAGATGGTAAATCAGCATTTTTAATGAGAAAAACCGTTCAAAATTAAATAATCGGAGCACTCCCAAAATAGAGCCATTCCCAATAAAATGTGAAACATTTTCAGTGATCCCACGGTTACAATTCAATTTTTTTTTTTTTTTTTTTCAATATTCAGTCGTTTCTCTCATTTTCAGTCAAGTGCCGCATTATACAGCTTCTCTTAAAAGCCGTCAGTCCTCCGTTAATTCCTACTTTTACGAAAATAATTTTTTCTTCTGTTTAAAACGCATAAAGGGAGGCATATTTAAAAAGAAAATATTTGACTTGTTAAAAGTTATTACTTTTCTTGTGAACGTGTCCCTGAGAATATGTGTTGCCCTGAGAAAAGTCAACATTAATATCCAAAAAGTGGGAAACTGCACCTGTATGTAAATAAATGACGGATCAAATACTCACTAATATCCCAAACCAGACTAAAATTGAATATATTTTGTTCATAATAAATTCTCTTATAAAGATGAAAATAGTTCGAAGACTAATTTAGAAGAATGCTTGCTTTATAGTAATAAAAATGCAATTCACAAAATCAGAAGTCCATTCTGAACAAGAAAAATCCAAGTATTTCGTGATTGTCTTTTAAAATTTGTAAGATTTCATTAAAATTTATTTATTCGTACAATAACAACAATTATTTAAAAAAGGAACATTATGCTTGAGAATAATACTTTTCGTTATATTCTGCTGAACCCACGTTTGTTAAATTTCTTTAAACCACGGTTACTGTTCTGTCAATTAACCCACAAATTAGCCCTAGAACCACTTAAAATCCATTTTAATTATAAAGCAGCTTTCATTATTAATTGGAACCGAAAGAAGCCAAATAGCCATTAAAAGGCGATTGGAAATGCGCTAAGCGGATTAAAAGTGTGGTAACTTAAAGCGATTATTACAGAACCGAAACAATGGCAGCGTTTCGTACAAAGCGGAATTTTAGATGATTTTGAAAAGACATTATCTGGGAAAGCGTATGTTGATTCAATTCAGGATAATGTGCCCAGTGATGTACTTATGTCCAGTTGTTTCGGCAAAATAAACATTCAGCGCATTATGCCACGGACGAGGCAGAAAATGTTAAGATGATATTTATCTTTTGGATTCTGATGTATGAAATTATGTAAATTAGTGTATAAAACATACATAAGAAACTAGGATTTTAACAAACAGAAACAGAAATATTAAAAAAAATGAAAATATAATATATAGATACCAACGTGCTATAAGTATGAACGGTAATTATCCTGTAAAAGTAAAATTTTTGACTACAACACACTCTATTTGAAATTTACAATTTGAGACATGAAAATGTGCATTAAACGAAAACCACTCAATCAAGACTTTAAATTCTACTCTATAACCAAGCATTAAAATTATTTGAAATAAAAAAATGCAATCCACAGTTACTATACGAAAGAGAAAAAATAGGTAGCTTCATAAAATATGTGTTCAAAGCTTAACTGCATTTTAAATTTTTTTTAAATGATGATATGAGTGTTTTGTATGCAATTATAATCTCAAATTTAAAAACAGAAATTTTATTTAGACCTATAGTTTCACCTGAAGAGTTTAAGCTTAATAAATTGATAAAATGATAATATATTCACCTATATTAGTTTGGCTATTAATTTTTACTTAAAAACATTTTTAATGTAAAATTTAATTATGGTCAAGTTTGATGTTTTTCTAATTCAAAAGAAAACTTTTTTAATTTACTCGAACCTAATTTAAAAAAATTATATATAATTTATTGTAAAAATTATAACCGCTCAAAATATAACGATCATTGTAGAATATTCATTCCATTTTAAAAATGTAACGGTTGATTGTATTTAAAAAATGACGTGTGGACAAATGTTCTCTTATGTGCCACATCCATAAAATTTACTTTTAATTAACATGTAAAAATATAAATTGATCACAAGAATGATTATTGCTAAATTGTATTGTGCAAAAAGAGAATTCAATAGACATTTTGAATTGAAGATTTGAAGATCATTAATTCATGAGAATTTCTTTAAATTTACAGAGTATTTTTAATAGCTTTTTGAATTTAAAAATAATCTAACATTGTTAGATGAATATTGTTATTAAATGAAATTCTACCACTTACAGAACTCAAAATCCATATAGATCTATATTTTTATAAACTCAACTGCGACAATTAGAAGAAAAAAAAAACATTTCTATTGAATATTTCTGGCTGTATGCAGCATAAAGGTTCAGCAACAATACAATTATTTTACAATACTTTTTTTAGAGTTATTTACAATTTATTCGAAAAACACACGATCAATCTCACAGCTGCCCCGGTCTGTTCGCAAATAGGAGATTTTCTTTAGAACAAATTTGTGTTGTGCAATTTAAAACCTTTTCCTAAAATATGTTCTTTGTGTTTCGTCTTAGTTTAGTTTTTGAACATTTTTTATTTACAACGGGATGCTTAGCGTTCAGTTTTGCAACAGTTAGTCCTTTTTATAACTGGAATTTTCCAAAAACTTCGCACTGTTGTTGTGAGCTGTCGCGTATCCAACCGTGTTTCCATACGTGCTACTTTCAATTTTTCTAATCTGCCATTGAAAATTGAATTACATAAAAAAATAGAAAAAATAAAAATGGTGCACTGACAAATAAAAATAATTTGCTCCAATTACTTATTTTTAAAAGAATAGAAAAATTTTTATTATCTATCGAAGGTTTAATGGTTTAACCAATAAAAGTAGTATTTGGTTACATCTTCATGACAAAGGGCGGGGGTTGATGTACAGATAAAAAGCAATCAATTTCTTCGATGACCAAAGTGAGTTGACGACAATTGATAGAAAATTTGTTCTAAAACACAGTAGTTAAAGTAGAGCTTATCGAAGTTGAATCTTATAATATAATTCAATATTCATAATACAATTGAATTTATACATTATTAACTAATCACCAAATTTAAGTCGTCGATATTTAAAACCATCGAAAACTAGAAATCAATAAAACTGTAAAAAATAGAGTTCATATTACATGATTAATGATGAATTTTAACTTTATATTAAACAATACATCTAAAAAAAGTTTTTTTTGCATATGAAACAGTGTAGTCATCATTAGGAAAAAACAACACAACCTTTCTCGATTCTGTCAGTTTTGACTCTCTATTGTCCAACATTAACAAACCTTTTTTTTCACCTTACTCGTTTCTATTGGAAGAAACACACGTAAATCGTGTATTGGTCACAAACCAATTTTAGTCGCGATTCTTTACAATAGTTTTTATGAAAAAAAATACATAGGCAATTAATATAATTTTTTTAAAAATTACGTATACCTGTTCAAATGTCTCAATGCCTAATAGAATTCACTGAATTGAAACAAGGAATAACAAAATTCACAAGGAAATAATTTTGAAATAAGATAGTATGTGAACTTAACGAGGGAGTAAGTTATGAAGGTCCCGGCGCTGAAATCTTAGAATATCCAGTTTGTTGGAATGTAGTTTATTAAATTTGAACCTTAAATGTGAATGTAGTTAAAAATGGGAAGTTTACGAGTTAAAAGTTATTAAATTTATAAACAAACTAACTAGGTAATAAAATATAATGAATTAACCCTATTATTCTAAAACAAAAGTTTGCACGGATGTATGCTTTATGATTTGATGTCGTGGTAAGAATATTTATTACGCGAATATACAACAGTTAGTTTGAAATAAACAACTCTGTAATCACAAACTCTATAAAACATAAATGGACAATAGTCTACGTACTCTGATGCTGAATTATGAACGCAAGACGTCCAGAAAAAATGCGTTTATAAAAATAATAGATTATTTTGATCTAAAGTTTAAATAATTAAAAAGTTGTTTATTTATTGTATTGTTTGGTATTTTGTGTACTTTAAAAACTCTAATTTAATAATCTAAATTATTATCACGTTTGTCAAAATTGATCAATATATAAAATATGACGTTTATGTTAATATTTTAATTTTTTCCTCTCTGAGCAGGTGTTGATAATCTTCCCTTATTCCAGGGCGGTCTGAAACATCTATTGTGGGATTTATTATATCCATATCCTCAACTTTCCTCTTAACATATTTTCATTGACGGCTTTCTAAAATTGCTGTGCTTTTTCTGGACTAATATTTTTCACTCACATGAAATATGTTCCTATGACGGTCCTGTTTCATGATACCGTTTCTGTTCGGGAGGTTTCTGTCCCTGTTTTTGGATTTTTTTTTTGTAGTGGTAATTAAATGGGCAATGGTCAGTATAATAACTGTAATAGCTGCAGCTGAAGAAGTATATTTTCCTTTTCTTGGTCAAGGTGTTGAAAAATGAGTTTTTATTAAAATCTTTCTCCATCCATTTGCCAGTTCAGCCTTAAGAAAACAATTTTGGATTCTACAATAATTCAAAGGGTTCCGTCTGATTTTGCTTGTTTGCCAGTCTTTCCATTGCCTCCAACCCTCTCTTGTCATTCGAGTCATTTGAATTCGTTTTATGGGAAGCTTTGGGGATGAAAGTGGAGAATTTAAGATGACCCTTGGCTGTCAAAAAATATGGATATCTGTATGACTTAGCCAGTTTTAGTTTTTCGTTCAGCTCTTATTGCATGGATCTAAGCTTAGAAAGTTGTTTCTTGGAACATAGAGTTCAAAACACATTTAAACCGACCCTACTTTTTGCTTCATTTTCAATTCATCCCAGTACCATGATGTCATCTCTCTTAGCTTCGGCTTTTTAATTTTTCAAAAAAATCTTGCTAATTACTTTTTATAATTAACCAAACTACATTTTAGAATTTTGTTTTTAACAAATCATTTATTATACGGTTCTAATTAGGCGTTATCATACAAACGTAATTTCACCATTAAGGAGAGCTATGATTAAAAAAGTGAGAACGCTAATTGTTCCGTTTTTGTCTCCCAACAGGTTGCCAACCAATAATGAGTTTTTTTGGGGGGGAAATTACAACCGAATGAGTTTGATTTTAATTGAAATTTGTATAGCAAATATACATGGCATATGTAACTTGTGCGTATATCTTGTTAGGTACAATAAAAATTTCGTTTTATTCGAAACGACATGTTGTCTTTCCTGTTCCTTTAATTGATGTAAAATTATCTAAAAGAGAAATATATATAACTGACTGTAGTACTGACATAACCATGACTGTATTAATTTTTTAAAACCAAAGCCGTTATTTGTTTTACCGCCGTTAACTATATCGTCCAGCATATTAGATCCAAGCAAAGTGCCTCGTGCCGGCATGATAAATAGAAATACTTTTTACCCCCATGGAAAAACCCTTCGCTCTTCATGTATAAGTAATGTCTTACGGATGGCGATAGGGCCTCCCATCTAACCTTCCTTGTCAGTCAAGATCCTTTCAGATCACTCGGCGAAAAGGGTGACAAAAGGTGCACAGGTTGAAGGGAATCCATCAATAGGATTGAAAAGATTCCAAAATTTATCCCCCATTTTATGTTAAAATAATAGTAAAATGAAATATTTCCATCTATACTGTCAATTTAAAATAATTTTTTTATAAATGTGTAGGTAAGTAAGGGCAAACCTAGTGTATTTAAATGTTTTACTAATTTCTTTAAAAATAATAAATAATTTAAAAATATAATTATCAAATGTATTCAGGAGGTCTAAGACCAATATGTTTTTTATTTTAATTTTGTCAGTACTTTTATTGATACAAATGAAATGTACAGATTGAACACTATTCAGAATAAGTGATATAATTATTGGTACATTTATACAAATTTAATCGCTTCCTTCGTGATTATATCATTAATGATCTTAATATCTGTTAACTACTGCTCATTACATGTTCGGTTGGTTTATGTTTGGTACTGGTTTATTATTCATGTTAATAAATCCAGGTATATCATACTAGTGGAGAGGAAAATTCAATGTATTGAGCGGGATACGAACGCACGACCTTGAGCTACTCTACCACTTGAGCTATTGTGACTTACATCCACTCGGACACTTCCCATCAACCCCACCTTTTGCATTTTGAAAAATGGCAAAAAAAGGAGGGAAAATTCAAAAGGTGGGGTTGATATGAGAAGTTAGTGGCAGAACAGCGTTGTATTGTATCTAGCCGAAGGTCGTGGGTTCGAATCCCGCTCGTGACACTGACTTTTTTCTCGACTAAAAAACTTAATTAATTGCAAGATATTAATTGATCAACCGGTCTACAAAATCTAATGAAATTAACATATAAACGATATTAAACTAGCAAAATTTGAACCAAAGCATTTTGTTGAAATATTTTTTTTTTCAATTCGAAATTGAATATTTATTAATAATTAATTCAATGATAACAGTGTATAATAATGTATATTAAAGGTAAATTTTAAACATCTGAATTGCATTCAGTATACTCAATTTTTATTTAGTAATCGGCATATTTGATGAAAGTAAAGTGTTTTTTTAAGTATTATTATCTAGAATCTATTTTCTTATTATGAATGAACGTTAACTGTTCAATATTATATTTTCCATTATAATTTCTTAATATCGTCATCAAAGATTTATTGAAAATCATACGTAATAACTGGATGTTACAACGGTAATTGTACCAGTGACCTGTCAGTGCAGAGTAATTGAATCCTTTCGTCTAAATACTGGTGCTCTTACAAAAGATAATCCTTTAATCAAGCATAATTAATCAAATTTTCGTTATCGTTAAAATATGCTAACCCTTTCTGTAATTAAATAATGACCCTACATCGTCGAAAGCATTTAGAAAGGCATTCTGAAAAAAAACGGTTACACAACACTGTACCACAATCTTATTATTGATTTAGTGAGTATTAGCTTCAATAATTGGAAACATATTCATAACATAACATTATAAGTAATTTATTATATTATTAATTCTTATATATAATAAAGATAATTTTTAATAAACATTTAATAAGAACGGGCTACTACTATGAAAAAGAAAAAACAGTTTTAAATTAATGGTCTATTGGCCAAATTTCTTCTTTCAATTAATTAACCATTATGTGTAGAGGTTAGTGACCGTTAACGGATAATTATTCAGATATCGTGAGATGCGGTCTGGTGTGATGTACATTCATTGGTCTTACATCCCAATATCTGGACAGGAGAGTAAAACAACATATCTACGATTGCAAAAAACCCAAGCAAAATCTTACAGCACTCGCTACCCACCACTTTGAACAACACAATTTTGACTTCAAAAATCCAAAAATGCTACATACAGAACAAAACAAATTTAAACGTAATTTTTTAGAAATGGTTTACATCAACAAGGATAAACACAGCATCAATTACAGAACAGATACATGCAAACTCAGTCGCAGCTACGCCAACATCAGTAATCAAATTCAATAAGATAACATACATATATCATCATATTACATTCCACACATCAAATATGTTTCGCATAGTCTAATTGCCCAACAATCTAGCTTTCCTTTTCCCTTTTATCCCTTTCTATATAATCCTGAAAGAATAAATTGGCCGAAACATTACCAATACATTGTTTCCCTTTGTCGGCTCTTTTCACCTCAAAGAAGCCGACGATTTATACAAAATTGTCTCTTCTATACCTACTTCCTTCCCCCCCACTTCAAAATCAAAAATATATAAACATGAAACAGTAAAATTTCACTGGCACTCTCAACACGACATGGCACAATTACACAGAAGACAAACACTTTGAGTGAGTAGAAATACTTTGATAGAATATAAAATATAATTTTTGCATTGTATAAATTCCATATTCTATATGTATTTTCTAAATGTAAACTATGTAAATCCCAGGCCCTGAAGTTGATCTCAATAAAATATCGAAACGTTGGCACGATAAGGAAAATGTTTTTCTGATACCTACATCACACCAGACCGCATCTCACGATATCTGAATAATTATATGTAAAGTTTTTATGTAATAGTTTTGAATTTAGTTGCCAACCTAAGGAATAATCCATTTAATTTGAAAAGAAAATTTACAATCTAAGAACAATCCTACTTGGCTCACTAAATTAAAATTATTTGACGCTTAAATAAAATCGATTCTATTACGTAAATTATATACATAATTTTGCAACGTTGTAAACAAAGGCACTGGTGGCGGACGTTTTGGATTTTCTTACGTTTTGGCGAATGAAAAAATGATGACTTAGTTTACTTGAAAAATTACTTTGTTTTTGGAATTTTTAGGTTATTGATAAATTTTGAAAGGTTTTAATATATTTTTATTGCAATCTTCTTTAAAATGCTTTAAAATGATATATGCATGATCTAATGTAAATGATTTGAATAAGTAGAACGCGAAATAGATATTTAACGAAAGCAACAGAAATTTCAACTTAAAAAAAATGGCCAAACGAGAGCCTATTCACAAAATGTGATGGTTACGTGTCCGCTATTTAGAAGTGAAGAATCACTAAAAAAGGTTTGCCCCAAATCCGAAACCCACCAACCTTGTCCTCCCATATTAAGATATTATAGGCAATTGTGACCTAATACTCATTACGACCGCATTGTTTACCAGCTTTTTTTATTTTAGCTTTTCAACTGCATTGAGAGCAGTACAGCCAGAAGTGTTTTACACAATTTCTGTGGCTTTATTGAAGGGTTGAATGAAAAATGTTGAAAGTTGCTGTAATTCTAAATAATGGTATTTATGTTGTTTTTTTCATTTATTTATTTTTTAACTGCGTTCAAAAATTATAGTATTTCAATTATACGCATATACACATACATAATACATTTATGTGTCTGGCGTGATTTATTAGAAAAGTCACCGTCCTGTAGAAATGGCCGTTTTACCGTGAAGTCGACAGCAGTCAGTAGAGTTGCTGAAGTTACGAAATCAGATGCTCGCGAGCTCGCCTGCGCACCAGTCTTCAAAGAGGGTCGGAAGGAAGAGTTGAACTGGTCAGGTTGCGAATTACCGGGTTGTAATAACGGATAATTTGAAGTGAAATTTATTGCAGCGGGATTGGGCTAGGTTTTTTTGACATCGAATTGGTTAGTATGAATAGTGACGTAAAATGGAGCATCAACTATTGTGCGAAGACTTTTGATTGTAGGGATTGAAATTTGGTAAGATTGGAATACTTGGCTGTCGCGCATACTTAAAGTCCGTAGGGGCGATTAGGGTTGTGAATTTTCTTTGTGTAGTTTAAATCTTTTTTTTAAGTAGTCTCTTCATCATTTTAAATGTAAGTTCATGATCAATTCGCTTTAGTCGGGTATGTAGATTCCACACAAGCCTTTTGTCTAAGTAAAGTCCAAGACATCGTATACAATTCGCTAGTCGAATTGAGGTATCGATAAACAATCTTGAGGGACAATTTTATCATTAAGAATAAAAACTATGTTTTTTAGATTTTTGATTGTTTGCTTGATTCGACACTGTCATGCAGACCCGACCACACGGAATGGGCAAGCGGTGAGGGAAGTTGTTTTGGCCCATCGGGACTGAGCTGAAGCAGTAACACCATTCTGTCGTATGTGAAGTTCTCATGTTGAAAATCAAAAGTCTTATAAGGGCAAATAGGCTAGGTGCGCACGTTAAAGACCCTCATGGTCCTTTTAAGGACGCCCGAGCATACAGGAAAGACTGTCAGAGTCAGGGTTCAAGTATATAAACATGCAAGTGGAGGTTACAGATAGAATTAATAGGTTTGATGTTTGGGAAAAGAGTTTCCGTTTCATCGGCGTATGTGAAGGTTAAGGTATGGGAATGTAATGAGAGATCAGCCGTAAAGAAGGGGTCATGTAAGAGATCAAGTGTTTTTCTATAGGGAACGCCGGCTAAAACGGAGAAAATAGAAAAGGAAGATATACCTTGGGTTTCTTGGAAATATGGAAGTTTCGTTAGGAAGGATATGAAGATAAGGTAGTATGTAAATAGAAGGATGCCCTTAGATGTAAATAAGTAGCTAAATATTCTAATAAAATAAACAATTCATAATGATTTTTTACATAGGATAATACTTTAACAAAACTACTTTCTTGATTTCACTGATTCCAGTTAACGAGCACGGTATTCTAAACCTATGAAGATTTACACCGAATGCTTTCCCCATAAGTATTTTCTGCGAAAATAGAAAACTGTCTCCTCACAAATATTAACGCCGTGCGACGTATGTCTCCGCTCAAGTAGAGCGTTGTTATTTCGAAGGGTAATCTGTTTATCTGTTTTCCTTTCAAGGCTTATGCTTGTGATTTTGCTACACCTCCACATTTCGAAGGAGATGACAACATCTCTAGTTAACTAACTACAGTGAGGTACAGAACGTATACAGACGGGAATCATTCATGCGGCAGAAGCGTCCACTTCATGCCGCGTAAATCCTTTGATGTTCGTAAAATGGTGGTTTAGGTCCCGGAGCGTGTGCATTGAAAGTGGGATAATTGTTGTGTGCGTTGCCATTTACACTGTGTTGAATTTGCCATAAATTATATAGGTGTGGACCCACCATAAGTCAGATAACGTTCCGTTAAATCTGCACCCATCACACGCCATTCACACCAACGTTATGTAATACGTACCTACTGTAATCTGTTTTTTAGTAATAATTAACCTTATCAATGGGGAGAAATTTTGAGGTTGATTGAGAAAAAATATTTCTTGTATATGTTTCGCTATTTGTTTAATAATGAGCTATTTTTTATGGTTATCAAACAACCAATTTTTTTAATGTATTAGAAACAGAAGGACCATTCATTGCATTTTAGGTAGTCCATTAAATCCGTTTAATTTGAAAATATACATACTTTGTTTTTCTCCATTATGTTGTTGGCACTAAGTCCAGGTTATACCTGGAAAAAAAGCCCTTGGTCATTTGCCAAAAAAAGCGAAACGACTGGAAACTAAAAAAACAATGAATCATATCAAACGCGACGTTACAGCTCACCGGCATTCGCGTTGGCGCGAATGATTAATTACAACTAGTATTATCATAACGAATGCCATTATGCAAATTGCAGTAAGTCTGAAATTGACGGATAAGACGGGATAATTCACCTTCGTCGGCTTGACCGAACGACAAGCTTGCGTTTAATTATCCTGCCAATGACTGAATATTAAACAGATCTGTACGTCAGTTTTGAACAAAGATCGTCTTAGTGAAGTCGCCAAAAAAGAGATGAAACGCTTCTAATCTACAATATAATACCGACGTGATTTTAATTAAAACCAAAATGCGGTTATTTAAATTTATGAATCTTCTTATTGCCCGTAAATAATAGGGAGGACAAGGGGGTCTTATAGGATCTTTTTTAATTGGTCGAGGAGAATCACTTTTGCAATTTAATTTTAATGAGTTCATAATAAAATATTATTTTACTTTACTTCTAATAACATATGACTATAAAAAACATGCAAATAAATTTGTTTAATTCAAAACCGTCACAATTATCTAATAAAATATTGTATGTTAAATATATTTATTATTATTTCACCAACACAAAAATGGGAAATTTTCATCATTTATATAATTAAGTTTTGTGACTGTAAAGCTTTATTCCCAGGGCAGATATAAATTTCTTGAAAAAGGAACTAACATAACTGTTATTATGCTGTAACTTCAAACTTTACTCGTTAAACTGAAAAGTAATCTTACCCCATTGGTTTATGCTACACGAATTTCAGATTTGTTGTATAATAATATTAACCGTTTCTGTTAATATATTTCATGTGTAGTGTTTAGCGTCCGCTGGTTAATGATTATTTGGAGATTGCAGGCCTGAATTTCACCAACCAGGATACCAGACCGCGTCTCACGATGTCCAAATAAATATAGTTATTTCGAAAATATTTATCAATAGAAATACGAAAGTATGTTATTTAATTGAGGTGATCTAGTAGTCATCACCAGCTTTTGGTTCAGTAAAGACAACACCAGTTTCCGTGGGTTTTGTTCACTGGCTAATATCTTGCTATCTCAGGTTGTCAAATTACCAATAAAAACAAGAAGACTCATACAAACACATTCATTACCCCAGAGCACTCGATGTTCAGCAAGGCCGGTTTACAGCCCATTCACGCTAATAAATAGCTTTCACTTTCCACACATTCGATTTCTTCGGGGTGAAGAATAGTTCTCGCAATAATTTACAATCACGCTAACACATAAACATACACTAAATACAAAAATTCACATCTATTTTGTATAAAAATCTCAGGTAGCTGGTCAAATTCATGCTTGTTGCATTACAATGATGTCACTACAATAGGTCACCATGGTTTCGTCTAGTTTTCTGCATTGGAAAATAAGTACGAATGGGTCGCACCAGGAAGAGCGTGTTATCAATAGCTTATTATTGTTTATTCGTAGTCTTATAAGAACTGTACTTTCCTTTCTTCACCCGGCCTCCATGGACCAAGGACCATTCGTTTCTGCCGTAATCTGTGTTCATCAATTTTGTAATTTATGTCACGCATTTGTCGTAAATTTTATGTTATAAGAAAAAAGAGTAGGATAAACTAAAAAATCTATATCAAAAACGAAAATATTTGTGACATGTAATTTTTCTTTTTGTTTTAATCTTCACCACTACTATTTTTTTTTAAATAATTGGAACAAAACTTTTTAGGTTTTTACGTATCTTAAATGGATTTATTTTCGCACATAATATATGCTATGTATTTTTAAAATTGTACGAGGAAAAGACAGGGTGGAATGTACTGAATGAAGGCATGCATATTCATTTTTAAATAAATTTTCTTCACACGCATAATTTTGTTCCTCGTGACCGGAGTGTAAAAGTTATTCAGAGACAAAGATTTTGCGTCCCTTTTTATTATTTCACTTTAGACCGTTCGCCTTATTTTTCTCTCAGCTTTCCCCCGCCTGTTTTTTTAGAAATTTAATTTCACGAAAAAAAGCGATGAAAGATAGCATCATAAATTGTTAAGGTTCCATCTCTCTTTCAGCTCCCATCGGGCCTCCTGTCTACTGAAGCGAAAACAGGTTTTAACCCAAAAAGGGGGAGGAAAGACACAGAACGGATAACGTTGACGGATGTTACGAATAAAGAGTGGAAGTTTTCCAGGCATCGTTGGGAATTTGAAGTTACCCCTTTAGGAAAGTTACAATTATCTGTTTTAATTAAGGACTTCATAAATGGCCCTGCAAGACATGTGTAGTTCCATTGTTTACGGCCTCATTGGGAACATAAAGCACAATAATGCTTCGGCTTGACCCACTTTCACACCTTGTTATCACCCCATCAAACTTCCTACTATTTCCTAGAAATATTTGTCAACATTGCCAAACTACAATCTATTCAGGCATGTTTGTTTTACTCACGATAGTTTATTTTTAGCCATGTAGTTAGTATTGATCTCGAACGTCACCGTCTATCATCGCGTGCCATTTACTCGGTCGCGGATAAATGGAAACTTTTGAATTCAGTCGTGGATTAATTTCACGCCGAACATTATTTTTATTACTATTATATTTGGACAGGAGCATCCGACAGCACAGTCATTTCAACCCCGAAGCACTAACAAAATACCGCTACTCAGAAATACCGCACATTATTAGAGATGATTAAGCAAAGACAGAATAATCACAGCAAATATTTTAAAACCTTACTTTTTGTTTCGGTTTAAAAAAATTATTTACACGCTAAGCCTAGGTAAATGTTACAGTACGAAGGACTACTCAAGAGTACTTCTTTGTATAAGCGTTAATCACTATCATTCATGATGTTTTGTTATCGGTCAACTTTAATCCACTCTGGATTTGAAAATCCATTGGATATGTGATCCCTGCATTAATTGCAAAACTGTATTATAATTAGTTTTCATTAAAAACACAATTATTCTTTTTATGTAAAGTCTTGGTCCAGATAAAAATATAAGTGTCACGAACGGTATTCGAACCCACCACGTTCCGCTAAATACGACGCTATCCTACCACTTAAACTATCGTGGCTTCGATCCCCTCGGACACCAACTCCTTCTCTTAACCTACAACTTGACATTGACTTTCTATTTCGACCAAGACTTTACAAAAAAAGCAATTACTGGACCAACTATCATTGTCAATTGACCACTAAAACATAAATGTACAATATTTAATAAGTAAACGAAATATCATTTCGCTAACAGCACCCCGTGCTCACTTCATAAGTCGCTGAGAATCGAATCCTGATTACACGACATTTGAAAATGGCAAAAAGAGGGAAAATCCGAACGGATGTAGGTTGAGATGGAAAGTTGGTGTCCGGAAGGATCGAAGTCACGATAGCTCAAGTGGTAGAACAGCGGCGTTTAGCCGAAGGTCGTGGTTTCGAATTCTGCTCGTGACAGAGACTTTTTTTAACTCAACCAAGACGTTACATAAAATGGAAATTAAATTCCAAATTAATGGAAAGATGTTACTTGGTCAATTCATCACTAAAACATAAATGGAAAAATAACAATTTGAAACATTGACAGTCAAAGATTTAAATTTGTTATTTAAAACAACTCTTTACTCCTTTTAAATGCAAATAGACTCTATTTTCTCTTGAGCCCATTCGCATTTAAAAGGTCTAAAGTGTTGTTTTAAATAAAAAATTTAAATGTTTGATTTTCGATGTTTCTTATATTGATATTTTTATTGATAAATTCGTACATCCTGAGGAAAACCAAATATAGAGTTAAAAGCTTGGCATATGTAAAATACATTGTTATCAATAATTCACGGACCACTTACTCAAAAAATTATTGTCACTGATTTTGGATTTTGAAGATTGATACGTTGGAGGTGGGAACGTTTGATTAAACTGTTACGTTCGGAATTGATCTCAGAAGGGAGTGATAAATGAGCCTTTCGATTTGTAGAATCAGTTTGATCGTTTGGCCCGTAATCTTTTAAGTAGACAGAAGCATCTATTTAGGGATTGTTAAATTAGACGGAGGATTGATAATAAAAATTAACTTGAAAAAAAGGAGATGTCAACGCTCTTTTGCCAAAAATTGGTGTAATTTTACGGAACCATATCATTTGAGGTAATGGAAATCTAAATGTATCAAATACATACAATACAAGATAGAAGAAGTGGAAATCCATGGGATCTGGATGAATGTGATAGGGCGATCAAGTTTAAAGAAAGGATACCCCCGGACTCCTTACGATAAAAGTCAGGGCAAGGGAAACGTATACGATATCGATGCCAATGGAAGAAACACAGGGAAACATGATAGTTCTGCGTTTGTAGTATAAATCAAAGAATCATAAATTGTACGGGAAAATTTAGCCTAAGAGAGAAGTCCACCAACAACCAAGCAGAAAGACTTGCGATTATGAAAAGTTTTGAATGGACTGCGGACTACAAGCAACAAAAGGACACATGGCTTGACATGTGACAACTTTAAAAGGAAAATATGGACGAATAGTAAAATTTCAATAGGCGTAATAGAAAACACTCTATAAGAAGACATCATATCTTGCAAAGTAAAACGTCTACAATTAAAGCGTATGGGGTACGACATAGTTTTACAAGAAAAAAACGGCTCAAGTTATGCGGTACGTGGCTTGCAGAATCTAGTAGAAGAAGAACACATTTCGGAGCTTGCAAAGTTTTGAAGAAATTAAAATTTAATAAATTTTAACTTTTAGAATTATTTTTTTATGATCTGTAATATAATCTCTAAGTTTAACGATTTATGAAAATGTAGCCCAAATCTAAAACTATTCGTTAGTACAATGTTAACATAATTTTAATTTGAATAATAACAATAATAATAGTTGTATAATTACACAATATGTATATGGCCCATTTTGCCACAAAACATATTATAAAGTTTATTACTTCTTTTCAGTTGGTGGGAGATGGATAATATTGTAATAGGCGAGAAGAATTTTATTCTTTGAAGGGTGAAAACGATATTTTTAACTGACATTTTCCACTGGTTGCTACTCTACTCAAGACATTTCACATTGATTTGGTTAGAATCTGGATAAATGGCGGGATCTTTATGCAAACAAATGATAGCGGTTGGTTCTGTATATTTGGTAAGGATACTTTAAAAAAGGCTAGAAACGTCTGCGGTTGGGTTCTAAGATGCTGACTTGGGTATCTCTTCATCAGTGCGAAAGGCGGCTGATTGAAAGTATTTTGCGGTCAAGTAAGATTTTACAATCAAGTAGTAAAGTAAAGCTTATATGCTTTTAGATTAGCCCCGAATGTCATCATGACGGAAAGCTTGATTTACACATAGGAATAGCACTCCTTTCGGTTAAGAGCGATTTTGGCATTATATCTGCAACGCTATGGCACTGTTGACTATAGGAATGAGAACGTCTCAGCACATAATGCGACTCAGGAATATGATTATTATTCTGATAGATTGTGCTTTTTATTGATAGCAGGCTAATCGACGGTAGGATGACGCAAGTTGAGGTTTCTTAGGCTGTGGAATCAATTGGACGAAGGAAAATTTCCATAGTTATGGATAGTATTCTGTTCAATATTTTAAAGGAAGTTAATGAAAATGACAGCATTTTAAGTAAAGTATCGATTTATCGGGGAGTTTTTTGGTCGAAAGTAGGAGCTTTCTTTACTGGTAGATATCTTAATGGACTTTTCCTGGGAATTAGATATAAATAATATGACATTTTGACGGTGCAATAGGAATTTGTTTATACGGAGAAATAATTGCTGCCGTTACTGGAAGATGTGGCTTTCAATGTCACACAAAACATCAGTTTTCCAGCGATGTTTGGCTCTCCACCCAACAACCTCCCTTTGGCCCAAAGGTTCCTGGACGAAAATATGCTTAGTAAAGTGTGTAAATTTTCTTTTTTTTCTTTGTGACTGATACACACAGTGTAATAATAATAAAGCGGGACCGACAAACAGCTGAAGTAATCACCGGCCCTCTGCATGTTTCCCGTCTTTTCCTCCTCTTTCGCCCATATCTTGTTTCAAACTGTAGCCATTTGAGCGTCTCGACCTGGTTACTGACTCTCTGATTTCAAAAATATACTATGTTAATTTCTTAGAATACCAGTCTCACGTTTGAGTCAAACACAGAATAGAAACAAAACATACAATATGTATATATATATATATATATATCGACGACAAACATATATGTCTGGTCACGGTCACTCCCCCAGAGTACTCGATATTCCTCGGGCGAGGTTAAATCACTTACTTCGTTTTATGCTAATAAATTACATTCATTCCAATAAATTAACATAAAGTCAAACACAGACAGAACATAAATACACATAACAATCTGCGCCCGCTGCCGTGCCCCATGACAAAGCACAGGTCTGATATGCCACAATATTTTCTATATACATCAAGCCTTTTACAACTGAAGAGGTGCTCGACCATTATTCTATCCTTGCATAACAGGCACCGGCCAGAAGTTGCGCGTGCGTTATTCTTGTATGATCTATGCGTAGTCTTGTCAGCGTGGCCTTTTCCTTTGACGTTCTCGTTGAAAAAGGTACATCTTTCTTAACCTGTCACATTTTGCAGTGTTATTCCTATATCTATGTGCCCAGTGGTTTTACCATTCTCTTTTTACAGAATTTGAAATTAATAGTTTTAATCAACTGGATGTATAGGTAGGCGTACATCGTGTAATCTCACAATAATATAATTCACTTCTTATATAATTACAACATATTATTATTCTGCTAATATTGTTGAATCAAATTAATGGTTAAATCAAATTAACCTTTTACAAAATGTAGAGTGGGAAAAAAGTGTTAATCCTTTATCAAAATTAAAATTATAAAAACAATATAACTAAATAATTAATTCTTTTAAATTTATTCTATACAAACTTTATCTACAGGCAACACAAATCTTATAATCGGAACGACGTGTTTTAATTTTCAAAAGACTGTTGAACACAGAAAAGAAACGATTCAGTTTCTGCAGTTGTACCTTTAGTCCACACAGTCCCTCTCGATTTGCCAACATCAAAAGCAACGGCAGCTTTGGAGAGAGGCATAGTTTAATTCAATAGGCAACCCTTTGGAGGAAGGGTCTGCCGTTCCACCTCCTTTGCGTTCTGACGGTGCCGGGACCGGTACCCTCTCCTGATACTGAACCAGCCTCGGGGAATACTTACGACCTAATCTAATCGAACCGGTTTTGAGTATATTAACTATTCCGAGATTCTATTAAATTGCGTAAAAACGTTGTTTATTTGGTACTACTATACATTGGAACTTTACCTAAAGAATATATTAACAAAAGTCCAAGTGAAGTTAACTGATGATGAACAACATTGAAATAATAGTGAATAAGTATTTGCAAGACTTGCGCAGCATCGGTGGTTCAGCATAATTGCCTTCAATTAAGACAAATAATATTTTTAATATGCATAAGCATATATCAAAAAAATTATGCTACTAACAGCGGCCAATTTGAGGAATTTCTTTTCAGGATAACAATTTCAACAAATATACTTCCTATGAAGCTTTTTACTGTAAAATATTGTACTTGATGATAATAATAAACTAATGCTTGTTTAATATTCCGAAAATTGTGTGTTAAGAGCTACAAGGGGAAAAGGTTTTACTAGAAAAAATCAGCTTAAGGTGAGGAATGTTAGTTGCTTTGATACTTTTCTCACCTCCGCTAATTCTATTGGAGCTTAATTAATGTTAGATGCTTTCTCTTTCAATTCCATTAATCTAGCGTGACGTAACAATGATTTAGAAATACGTTATAATATCTCAGCAATTTTTATGATTCCATGTCTTTTTTCTCTAGTCCTTTTTGACTATTCGTTGATTATTTTCTTTACGCAGCACACCTGTAATTTCAATTCTAATCTGATCGTTGCATTCGATTGTGTATTGGTAAGATTTATGAATAAATCATCGCAAGTTTGCAGTAATTATGTTTCTCTCTCTCTCTCTCTCTCTCTCTCTCTCTCTCTCTCTCTCTCTCT
>CM077106.1:30636528-30652938 GCA_039619505.1 Cimex hemipterus | reverse complement strand
CTCTCTCTCTCTCTCTCTCTCTCTCTCTCTCTCTCTCTAATACTCTAGTCATACCTTAGTTTTTATTATTTTTTATTAAATCCATTACAGCTTGTCGTTCGATCGACCAATTTACATTTTTCATTAATTAATATTTATGAAAGGTGTTGGTTGAGATAAAAATATCAGTGTCACGCGCGAGATTCGAACTATAAATATTAATTAATTGAAAAATGTTAATTGGTCAATCGGACCACGAAGTATAATGTTTTATTAATTAAAGTGAAGTATATCTTCACGCAATCTCTTCACGGTCATTTCATTTGTCGTCGAGAATCCATCCGGTTACACGACATTTGAAAAATGGCAAAAGGGAAGGGAAAAAATTCAAAAGGTGGGGTTGAGATGGGAAATTAGTGCCCGAGTGGATCGAAGGTCATAGGTTCGAATCCCGCTCATGACCTTCCATAAATATCTTATTTTATATAATTATTCAGATATCGTGAGATGCAGTCTGGTGTGATGTAGGTTTCGGGAAAACATTGTCTTTTTCGTGCCGACGTTTCGATATTTTATAGAGATCAACTTCAGGGCCTGGGATTTACATAGTTTACATTTAGAAAATACATATAGAATTAGGAAAAGTGAATTTATACAGTGCAGAATATATTTTATATTCCATGAAAGTATTTCTACTCACTCAAAGTGTTTGCCTTTTGTGTAAGTGTGCCATTCTTGCGTGTCGTGTTGAGAGTGCCAGTGAGATTTTGTTATTTAATGTATATATTTATTGGATTTTGAAGGGGTGGGGAAGGAAGTGGATATAGAGGAGACTATTTTGTATAAGTCATCGACTTCTTTGAGGTGAAAAGAGCCGTCAAAGGGAAACAATGTACTGGTAATGTTTCGTCCACTTTATTCTTTCAGGATTATATAGAAAGGGATAAAAGGGAAAAGGAAAGCTAGATTGTTGGACAGTTGATGTGTGGAATGTAATGTGATGATATATGTATGTTATCTGTATTGAATTTGATTAATGATGTTGGCGTAGCTGCGACTGAGTTTGCATAGAGTTCTGTAATTGATGCTGTGTTTATCCTTGTTGAAGGAAACCATTTCTAAAAAATTACGTTTAAATTTGTTTTGTTCTGTATGTAGTATTTTTGGATTTTTAATGTCAAAATTGTGTTTGTGTTCAAAGTGGTGCGTGGCGAGTGCTGTAGGATTTTGTTTGGATTTTTTGCAATCTCACGATATCTGAATAATTATCCATTAACGGTCACTAATTTCTACACTTATTTTATATATTTTTTAACGATGGTGCCGGACATTAACCACCCTGAGTAACTTGATGATAGAATCTATGATAAATTTACAGTGGTCAATATATAACGAATTGAAAATCTAAAAACGTACGGAATCATAAGTATTTTACAATGTAAAGAACAAATATATTTTTAAACTAATAATGCAATACTTACTGTTTCTTGCCAAAAAACCGAAACGTACGCAACATAATTTATAACAGAAAGCATTATATCTTATAATAATTTAAATCATAAATATTGACGGCATAAAAAATTAATCGATGTAAAATGTAAATAAATTACTTATAAACAAAACAAATATCGACACAATATTTTGCTCATTACATTACGACATTAAATTATTTTTTAAGTCTAAAATCATAGGCATTATGTTTGTTCATTAATTTTAGTATGTATGTGAATATTTTACATTTATAATTTTATATATGTACGAAGTAGACAAGCTGTAGTATTTTATATTTGATAATGATTATGTAAAAAAAGTCATCGGAGGTCACAGCGGTCAGATTTGATCAAATCCCTGTGACTATAAATAAAACCTTAATCAATCAAACAATTTTCCCCTCTCCTCCTCTCACTCTCTTTCTTTCTTACTCACCCATTTACCTTGTTCTTTATCTCTCTCACTTGCTCACTTTTTCTTCCTTTATTCCGTACATGTTCGTTCTACACTCTCCCTGTCTCTCTCTCTCTCTCTCTATATATATATATATATATATATATATATATATATATATATATCATATCTCCCTATCTATTCCTTCTTATTTATCTTTATCTGTCATTTTTCATTCTCTATTTTATTCCTGAATAACAATTTATTCATCTAGATTTAACAGGGTTAAACAGCGCCATTGTAAAATTAGTAAGATATTAAAAACAAAAAAGATTAAAAAGTTGAAATGAAGAAAACAAATAAAGGGCTTGAAACAAAAGGGTTGAATCAGGACCTGTTTGCCCGTTCCACTTGATACGGCAAATCCGGCTTTTCATATTTTCCCATGTAAGCCGGTTGGCATTCCGTTTCCTTGTGATACACTTGCACGTCGCTTACTTTTCTCAAACTGATGGATCCTTCTTGCAATATTACTCTCAGTCGAATCAAGGCCTAAGGGCAATTTGTAACATATGAAACTTCCACTCCCCACGTACACGGTGTTTTCGGTCTGAAATATGTTGACCTGCCACATTTTAAGCACGTCTTGAAATAATATGCTTACACACTTTTCAGATTATAATATGTAAATTTTATCTTCATGAAATATGAGTAATAATAAACGACATTATAACTTTACCAGAGGATATAGCTATAATAATCCAGACAAATTCTCTCCGAATCTTTTGAAATTAACTGAAACAAAATGCAGTTGTTCCATTCATGAGATGAACTGATACTACTCATGAAATCAAAGCGCACAGAGAATGATTTTCTAATTTGAACTTGATTGACACGTTAGACAGAGTGTAACCTTGTTAAACCGACTGAAGCATAAGAGGTAAGATCAAAGTAAGGGCAACGAATTATGGCCGCAGCCGGATTTATCGGAGGTAATCTTGCTCCCTTGTCACTTCTAAGTGGTGCTTCTCCCCTGCAGATTTAAACTCCTCACAACTCGGTGTGATTTACGTGAAAGACACGGCAGTTTTAGAAAGAAAAGGGAAAATATTGTTATGTGCCCGGTGTCGGGTCGTCAGAGAGGAAGATAACAGTCGACGATCCGTTGAAAAACGTGCGAAAATGTTCAACTCGTTGGAAATCGCTACCTTCAAATATTTATGTTTATGTTTTAAAGTAAAACGATTCTTGAAAACGGTATAAATTTCTCTTCGGAGACTAGGCAATGATAGTTATTAATTTCAAATGTTACAAATAAAACATCTATTCATATTTCTAAAACCGATAAATTAAAAATTAAAAACTAAAATTATATAAAATCAGAACAAACATTTTTGACTTATAATTTTGGGCTCATAGACGTAGCACAGCCGTTCGACAGGGTCTGACATCCTGGCATACTAAAAACGCTTCCTATCTTTTCGTTATTACCTTTTATCGAAACCCTACCAACTGATCTTTGTTTTAGAGGGAGTTGACGCAATAAATTCTCGGAAATCAAACATACACAGGCCGGTTTCAAGCCATCCAATTTTCACCGCATCCACTCCTTCCGATCATAAGATTTTAGACAAATTGTCAAAGCACTTTATTATGTCATTAACCTCAATATCCACAAACACTTCAACCGGTCCAGATTCCAACCCTCTCACAGCAACCTTTCAAACCATCCTAACCTATTGCTCAAGCCCTCTCCACTCATTCTCATCCAGGTAACCCTCCAAGACGCCTCAACTGACAGTGGCCTCGGGACCTCTTTGACGCCTAATCCTACACATTGAGAGCCAGCAATGGCCTAACCAACCAAAGCTTGAGATCTACTGGTGCAGTGCTGGCATTGGTGATCGTGTTTTGTTGTGTGATACATTATTCATGTGTTCATATTTGTTTAGTATACGATCCTGTCTAGGTAAAAAATAAATTGAAATTTAAAAAAATTTGTTCCAAAGCGCGCATAAGTTGCTACTATGTAAAGAAAATTTTGCTTTGCAGGGCCTTTTCTGGATTGGATCGGATAAAAAAAAGAGAACGTAGAAACACACTTTTATTGCTTTTCATCCACACAAGCACTTGACAAACATTTTGTAACCTTTTAGAAGCGCGTCACAGTCTGACGTCACCCTGGCGCAAATTTTTAAATTTATTCTCCTACAGCTTGATGATTATTGCCTTTCCTTAGCGTGTAAGAATTTCGCAATATTTGAGGATTGGGCATGAGCACGGCAGCGAGTATTTTGGTCCCCTGTTACGATTTTTAGTGGGAAAGCTATTTTATTGACATCACCGATAGAAATATTGTTTTGTGCCCTCTTTAAAGTATACTAAAGATGAATATATTTATAAGCGTGAATTAGTTGGTTATATAACACCTGCAAAGATTATAGAGAAATATACTCAATAATAGTACTCCACCACACTCCTTGATTAAATAGAATGTGAATAGAAAATGACTGAGAGTATTTCTAGTTTAAAAACTGCAAGCGTCGGTGGCTGAAATGACGAAACTGTTCGCTGTCATAACCTAAATTCTGCTCATACGTGTATATACGTCGAGGTAGCAACAACGATGCTCCTGTGCATCCACAGCTCTAGTCCAGTTTTCGATTTATGGAATAGACAAATAACATTACAATAATTTTTTCACACTATTACTCTAAAAAAGTATGCCCAATTAAAAAATAAATACTAAATCTTAGATTGGAATATTATTTCATCTCTGTCGAATAGCGCTTATTGTTTTTAAGAAACATTAAATTTGCAAGACTTAGAGATTGTGATGTAATTGTGACATTACTAATTTTACAAATGTAAGTTTAACCTTGTTTTATGCAAAACGATGCTAGTCTGAGTTTATTAGAAATTCACTATCAGATATTGCGTTTCTGTAGGGTAAGGGTTAATTTGAATATTTCATGTTTTAGGTTATTTAAACAATTTTGAAATAGCTAAGCAATTCTAATTATAATGTCGTTCCATATTTTATTGCATTATTAACACTGTGTTCCTTTCCCTTAAAAAATATTTCTCTACTAATTTTGGTATTTGCCTAATATTTATAAGCTAAGAGAAAATGATTATTTTTAATTTCTAAGCATAGATTGAACTTCCAAGAATAACCTTTCGTTTCTAAGCACTATTATTTTCTTCATAATTGGCTTAGCTTTTAACTTAGCAGTCTTGAGCTATAGGAACATACAATATATTTTTTACGTTATTCTTAATTAAAATTCATGGGCTGTAAAGATTAGAAATCAGAACCTCAAGTGTGGTATGTATGAATCAGACGGCTTTACTACAATGATAATTAAACTTTGTTTGCCATTTTTTTTATTATTATTTCATTTTAAGGTGTGTAAAGAAAAGTGGCATATGCAAGTTTTGTTTTTAAATGTTTAAATCTTGTGTACACAGAGAATATTTATAAAATCAAAATAACGATTCGTTCATTTATAAATAAAAATGTATCTTTATTTGAATTTCAACAGTTACGATTTAAAGTAATGTGTCGTGAAAAACCTTATTATTTTTTCCCCAGTTTTCCCCTTGATTCAACTCACTTTAAGTTGAACTTTAAGTTGAAACACCTAATGAGCTTAAAAAAACCCCAAGGTAAATGGGCAGTAAACTTCTTCTTTCTCTTTTCTTTCTAAGTGTTATAAGTAGCTATTCCCATTCTTTTGAATTAAAGCATTTAAAAAAATTGTTTGGTATTTTTCCCAACTCGAGTTGAATGAAAAATTGAAAAAAGTTTCTAACTATGATTTTTATATGCCAACCTGAAGCTTTGTTGAAATCAAATTGTGAAAAAATCTGAAATTAAAAAATTACATTTATACATCACTAAATCATAGTATATGTCTACTATTTTATTCAATCGATATTTTTTCTAACATCACATTCTATTACTTTTCTTAAAATTGAATGGCCTGGAAAAATGTACAAATTATTGTCGGAAAAAATATAATAGCTTACGAGTTTAAAAAAATGTGAAAATATGTAAATATTACAAGTTTTGATGTACATATGTTTTGAAGTGATGTAGTTTCTGGAACCCTAAGGGTGACAGAAGTTAGATGACACCGGTATAATCTTTATAAGTATTTAATAATTATATTTTTCATGCATATGGATATAATAAGTAGGTCTATTTACTTATCATCGCTTTTCATTTATCCATATTTATTTATTTTATCTCTCTCTACTGTACTTAACCACCAATATTTTTTCAATATGTTTACTTGTTCATACATCTGTTTACATATTTTCTCGTGCATTATGAAACAGCTTATTATTCTACTGTTTTACAAGTTTTTCAAATAAGTTCTAATGGGATATACATAACGTTTTTAAACTTTTTAATTACAAAGGAAATTTCGATTTAAAAACACGTTTCACGACTACGTGAGGACAACACATGTGTTCAAAAGGAATGAATAAACGAGGGACGCAAGTGATGTAATATTTATGACGCAGTTGACATCTTTTTTTACTCAAATTCTCTTCTTTACACCTTCAGATTTTTAAGAATTTATTATACATATTTAATCAATACTAGTACATCTATGTATAAATTTATTCTGAAAATTTCCATATTTGTGATCGATTTAGTTTGAATTGCATTTCAATTAATTGTATGAATTATACACCCTGTGATCAGAAACTGTCTGTAACCGCCATTGACTCGGAGCTTGTCGAAACTTACACAGATTTTTCAAATAAAGGCAAATCTCATTCACGCGGAGACAATAAAAAAACCGATGTCCTACTAACCCGCCCCGAAAAAGGTTTTATTTATTACCCATCCGGCCCGTGCAAGTCAAAGTCGGCACAGATTGCCTCATATATGCTCAAGTAGGGCTACTTATTAGACAAATACGAGGTTAGTGCAAACATCTCCTGTTGAGTTAGCGCTGGAGAAGAAAAAAATTCCTGATGTCTCTCAAACCCTTGACAACGTCGTCATAACAATAAGCCGAGCTATCTTCTAGAACGTTAAGAGAGAAAATATTTTCTTTACACGTCGTTACCCGTTATTAAACCGGGCAGAACCTTGTTTTCCTTGTATATTAGGTTCGATCAAGTCATCCAGAAAATTTATTTGAAATAACAGTAGTTTTTCCTACTCAATTTTCATTTGGTATTTTACATCATTGCGGAAGGGAAAATAATCTAGGTGTATCAGAAAATATAGGCAATTCAATCTACGGAGAAACAATAAAAGACAGCAGACCTGAGAACAAAGGTATTTATTTAAATGACAATTATTTAAGTATCATAAGTAAATCGTTAATGTCAAAATTTATTATTCGTTTACTGTTATGCAACATGTAAACTGAAAATCCATTGGTTTTAAACAGAGTAAATCGGCATGTGCAAATGAATTAAAAACGAAGTATATTTTTCAAATAAAAAATCGTTCAATTTTATAAAGGAATTAGTTTTGAAAACGTTAATTTTAATATTTTTTAAAAAAGATTTTCCTATGCAATTTTCAGTTAAAATCAATTCCATCTCTAGGTTTCATCCTTACTCGTAAGTGGCTGAAAATTGAGTTTATTTTAATAAAAATGGGACATATTAAAAAATTCGTATTGCATTTCATTAGAATTTGCAATATTTTGCAAAGCGTATTTAATATTTTACAGAAAACACATTATACCTGTGATGTATTATTTCCTAATTCAATAAAAATTTTATCTTACGTGGTAATTTTAAATTACTTTTTTAAGAACTGTCACATAGAAATAAATATGGGCATTAAAATAAAATTCGGTTTTCAAAAAATAAATTTATTTTATATTAAAAAACAAATCTGAAGGTGTTTTATTTCGAACTCAGCGGGCCAAGACCATTCATCAGTTTTTGGACACAAAAGGCATTAATGGGCGGACGTTCGTCTTCTTTGGTTATAAATAAAATTTGGCCCAAGGATTTCAACCTAAGTCTCTCTCCATATATCAAATCTGTGATAAATACCCGCCGAGAGAGCTATTAAACTACGATTGAAACCACTACTTTTCGACTTCTTTCAAAGATGGGACAGCCGTCTTGAGAGCTCAGCACCCATTTATTTTCAAATGTTTTCTACAACCTTATCAGCCATTAATTCAAATGATTGGTTTCGTTATGATTACAGCGTTTGAATGATGGATAAATCTTTGAGAATAAAATGCACTGACAATTAAACTGAAGGACATGGGATCTTAAAACAAAATGTTTAAATCACTTTACACAATTTACTATTTAGATTTTTATTTTTATTTTCTGGGCAATGCTTCTCTTAAAAATTTATAAAAAGTCTATATTTTACTTAAGTTGAATAACGTTACATCCGATTACAACTAGCTTAGCTCTTTTCAAATTCTGTCATTACCAAACATTACACTCTAAGTGTAACAAAAAGTTGAAAAATCAAACAAAGTTCTAAAATCGTTTGCTCTTGACCGTGTCAAACTTATCCCCAAAGTCAAATGATTTTTGTATTTTTTGGAACAATCGGATTTTGCAAAATTCAGTAGTAGTTAACTAAAATTTATTTAACGCATATATAAAAAAATTTAGTTTTTAATATATTGCTTTGGTTTGAATCTCGCTGGTAATACTAGCATTTTCATCTCGACCAACTTTAGATAAAACATATAATTAATTTACACTAGTACTATACAGACTAGTAAATAATTACACAAGTAACTATTCTCGATTGTAGTGAACGGTATCCCGGATTGTGTCGCCGACCAATCAGGCGATTACTCGTTGATGACCTCTCAATTTTCCTTTCTGGGAAAGACCTAGCAAAGGAGGGAAGGGTCATGCAGCAAGAAACGTTGTAGCAAAAACCGTATTCGTCCACTTTTGCAGGCTGAGTAGGACCTACAGCCTTCCGCAGTTCACGTTTGAAGAACTAAAGCATAGACGTCAGCTACACATTGAAGCCATCAAAAGAAAGTAAGAAAAATAATAAAATTATTAATTGAGCAAAAAGGAGGGAAAAATTAAAAGGTGTGATTGAGATGAAAAGTTAGTGTCCAAGTGGATTGCAGACACGATAGTTCAAGTTGTAGAGCAGCGTCATAAACTATATAACACCAATGAATGAATGATGAGTAAATAAGAATGAATGTATTTAAGAGTGAACGTACGTAGGAGTGTTTGGAATTGCATGCGTTGTGCTCTAAATTAACCTAGCTATTGCACTCTCCCCTAAGCCCAACCTCGGTGGCGGGACGAATAAGAGTGAGATCTTCTCCTGGACCGCCAATACCTGCGGTTTGTGATTCTCGACGCTGCCGGCCATTTATAGTAAATATCAAAAGCTGGAATCACTGAGGAACTGCAAGAAGCCAATAGGCTCAAATTGGCACGTGTTTGTATGTAGGTACGTACATGTGCGGATTCAAGCTCCTTAGATAAATCCAAATCCATTTTACAGAAGTACCAGGCATTTTCATAAGTCACCGAGGATCGAATCTATTGCACGATATTTAAAAATATGTCAAAAAATAGAATATTCGAAAGGTGCAGGCTGTTTTGAGCAGCTGGTGTCCGACTGTTTCGATGTTGGAATTGCTCAAATGATTAAACAACAACGTATTGGGCATCCACATCCATGATAACAAGAATTCCTCCTGCCTATCGTTCACACATAACTAAACATCTTGGCAGAATAATATTTCAGGAAATACAATATTTTTGCAAAAACTAATTTCCTTGCAATTCTACAACGATTCTACTAAAATAGTTCGGCATTTTACTCTGGCCATTACAAATGAAAAATAAAGAGTTTTTCTACATCCCCCAGCGAGAAAAGTGACAGATCGGCTCAGTAAAACAAGAATTTAGGGAGGAAAACCAAAAGAGCTGGGTTAATTTACAGCCCATTCATCCAGGTTAAAACGCAACCTGAATTCAATTCCCTATCCCGCCGACATCACTTTACACTTAAGCAAGACTATTGTTTTATTTGATTTTGATGAAAAATCACAGTCAATGCCAAGGTTGAAAGAAAAGAAACGTTTATTTGGAAAAACTGGACAAATTAGTGCGAGTATGAATAAAATTAAATAAAATGTCTTCATTGAGATTATAAGTCAGTAATTTAATCGCCCACCTATCAAGATAATTCTAAAGGCAATGATTCAATCAAATTAATGCCATTTGACTTTCCAGAACAAGACTAAGCGCAGAAGATGATTAATTATCCCAGGTTCTAACCCTTCTTCCAGAATAAATAATTTTGGAAGAACCGCCGCGCTAATTTCTTGAATGAATTAGTAGGATTTGTTAACTCACCTTGATCAAAAAACGTTTTTCAACGTGGAAAAGATCTGATATTTATTTTATACGAATGCACTCTATCTACCTAAAATGGGTTCTAAAATCTTCGTTCTAAACCCCTACGTGCTCGTAATAATAAGTCACAGAGACGGTTGAGACGTTCGGCTTATCCTTTTATTTTACGAACCTTTCTATTCCATTCTTCCGAGATTTTATGGTTCGTCGATTCTCTGGCCGACACTACGATTATCTCGAACACTTTTCAATCGCTAATTAATTGTATGTTTAAATTGGTTTATTGGCTGCCATTTAATCTTTTTATGTGTTGTTTTATGCATTTATGCCGTGTGATAAAGAGCACATTTTGACCACCAGAGAAATTGTTAAATCAATTTCTTAGCATAAACTAAAAAAATTATAATTGGTTTAACCACAACGTAGAGGAAAAAGTGTAGCTGTTTATATTCAGAAATTTAATTGTAATGCTATAACGAGCAATAAACAACCTTCAGTTCAATTGTCAACTGTTCAATTTTCTTTTTGTACATGAAAATCCGATTGAATAAAATAATTTTGGTATAATATTTTAATAAAATTTTGTAGTGTTACTATGGGTGGTCGAAGGCAATTCAGTGGGTATATTTACAATAAAAATTATTTTTTACCCGTTGCCGTTTCACAATAATTTACCGATGCCACATGGGTAAGCAAGCAGGGAAAATAGAAACTAGAAAATTAATAAATTAATTCATACAACTATAACAACAACAATAATTATTAACTAATTAATATATAGCTATATTATATTAATATTAATATAACAACTATAATCTTTCAACTATTAATGCAGGCATATAATTAGTAATTAAATAACGTAAATAAATAATTTAATAATAAAACTGCATTATCTAACAAAAATGTACAAGGTATTTATACAGGTTTTTTTTTTTCATTTATACTCTCCCTATGTTTGTATCCATTGGCATTTGTGCCTATAAAATTTTATTCAAAGTGTGAAAGAAATTTTGATTGCAATTTATTACAATACGCGTAATACAGTATTGGATCCACTGAGAATCATATTTCTTAACAAATATTTCATTTCTTTCAATAAATATATTTTTATTACATAAAGTGATTTTTTTTATTTTTAATAACATTCCAGATACTGTCAATAAAAAATTCAAATAGTTCAACTAGTGACCGAACAACAACATTATCATTGACTCAGGAAAAACATTTGATCTTCCTGATTTCGTAAGATCACTTTTAATCCAAGTAGCACCAGGTTTTCCGTTTCTACTCTATCAGCCAGCCAACTATTTGTAGTGCTTATGTTGGTATCAAGTGTTTCAATGACTAAATTTTGATCCTCAACCTCGTTATCTTATGTGCGTTTATTCTTTCATTTCCAATAAATATTATAGTCGGTGAATTCAATTGTCTACCTGCTATCCCCCTTTTCTGCTTAATTCCAAAAGTTTCAATAGTCAAACTGGCCAGATTAGGGCACCACATACATGATACGTGGTGAAATCGATATTTTACTAAAAAAATAATTACAGCCGTTGTAATAAATACGCACTCCAGTTTAAATTAAATTTTAAGAAATATTTAAAATTAATTGTAATGAAAATTATGCTTCTAAACCCTGCATCGATAAAGCCGCACATTTTCAAAACGTAGTTATATGTTTAAATAAACTATAAATAACTACAATTTGAAACATGATCGAATGAGGGTTCAGAAACTAAAACAAGGCCTTCGTACAATAAATACACAGCCAAAATTCATACAAAATAATAAACAACAGTTACATATTTAAAAAGAAATCAAATTTCCTATCAAGTTATAGGAAGATACAGTTGTGAATTAAAAATTAATCTAGTTATAATCAATCTTAATGATTGAACGCAAAGCATGACAACCACATTTTAGTAAGTCTTACCCTAATTTTTTAAATATTTTTTCACGAGAGTAGTGGAAAAAGTGAAAAGCTCTACAAAAATTAAAGTATTTAACAAATATCAGAGTAGTTAGCTTAAAACCACTAATTTTAATTAATAATAACAGGAACAACAAATTAACTTTCATTGATCACACACATACAGGACATGTCGAACTTTGCATGACTGGAACACAGTTATGACCCCGATTCGTTTTCGAGAATTTGATCGAATAAAATCGGCCTTAGCCGGTGAATAGCAGCCAAGTGGTTTTCCCTTATGAAAAACCCGAGTGCTTATATTTCGTTGCTGACGCGGCAAAAATTGTTGCACTTGGCCGGGCTAACTCGTCAACCATATTCGTTCCTTTGACACGGCTTCCACCCGAAAAACGTCAATATTATATTCCCTTAAACACATTTGAGTCACTTAAAAGAGAACAAATCATTATTAATAAAAATTGTCCACGAAAAGTGTACAATGAATTTGATTTGTTTAAAAATTATCGAAATAGTTACCAACGAACTTTTGACAATAGTCCGTTTCAATTTAATATTTTACGAAGGTTCCCGACAAAAGGGGCCAACCCAACCATCGGGTGAGGGAAGCTCATAAGTATATCGGGGTCGAATGCATGTCTGTTGGATTCGAACCCAGGACCTTACAGTGATAAGCGCCATGTCAACGACTAAGCTGTTGCAGCCAACGACTCCCACTAGATTGTCTTTTTCTCTATTTATTCTATTATTTCTGTATTCAATCTTTACTAGAATTTTCTGTTACAAAAAAGGTATATAAAACCAGTAATTTCAGTTAATTAGAACAAAGTTCATTTACAAAACACCTAACGGCGGTATCACAAGCGGCATTTAAGTCCAACTACCAAAACAGTGTTTGACTTTGTACTTGTATAACCAATTATGCAACGTGCAAATTATCAAGTAAGTTGTTTGCACAGCCAATCAGCTTCGATTGTATTTCAACGGTGTACCACCACACATTCAATTTTGATATTTCTCCTTGTTAAAAAAAAAGAACTTACTTTACCTGAGGCCAAATCTACTCACAAAAAGAACAAATTATCAATACTAATATTATGTTAAGAAAATACAACATAAAAAGTGGTGGAAAAAATTATGTAGAAAATTACAAATATTTGTCATTACAAAGAACTCTCAATGTTAATACACTGACAATTATTTTTCAAAACAGTTTCTCAATTTTCTATTACAATGACTTCAAATAGTGAAAACTGTGAATTGCGAAGGTGAAAACCGGCGGTTAATGTAAACGGGTCTAACTTTGATAAAGGCTTAATCAAAAACCAGCCTTAGAATTAAGTGGAAATGGAAATGTGCAATGCGAATTAGAAAACGGGGCAGACCTATTATCACCCACTTCACATTCTGAACATTCCAACATTTCGGTCTCAACCGTCTACTTGATATTGCAACAAAAGGTTCAGGATTAAATATTTCCATACGGAATTGCCTTGGCCTGGCAAGGTAAGAACCAATTTGAGGTAATAACGGACTATAACATGCCTTCACAATGTGAACGTTTGAAAATTTTGAATACATTGCCAAAATGGAACGTGCAACGTATTTGTATGACCTATTGTTTATAACTCCCTTTTTGACATGATTTTGTTAATGAACGTTACCGAATTAGTTGATTGTAAGCAATGAAATATTGACAACTAAAACTGTAATTAATTGTTGTAAGTTGAATATGAGCCTTATTTATAAATTGAATACAAATCTTTTCATCTCTTGGCCCACTAAAGTTTACTTGGTTAAAAACAAACAAAATTAGTCGTCACACAAAGAAGCGTGGATGAAATATAGGACGTTTTTCGTTCCCTTTGCAACTTGGATGACCTGACCGGTTTCCATTAACCTGGATGGGCTTTCCTCCTCAACACTTAACGTTTAACTAATGTACGACATGAATTAGCACGAGCTAAGTACAGGCCTTTCAAGTGATATGGATGTATGTGGCTAAGAAAATCGCCTATGGCCTGCCTGGAGCATTCAAGACTAACCTATAATTAGATTAAATTCGTTAAGCATTTATATATTATTTTAGAAAAAGAATATGAATAACGTTTATGGAATTTTTAATGGAAGTACCTATAAACGGACACGTACGTTGTAGAGTTACGAGGAATAAAAATTCTATGAAGACTAATGTACCATATTCTTTAGGATGGATCATCCCTTGGGAAAAAGTTTAAATTATTTAACTTAATACGGAAATTAATTTTTCAACAATTTTTTTCCAATTTTCCACTCAACAGTCTTTTTGGCTCGTTTTTCAAAAATTGAAGAATCCATGTTACTTACTATGACGAAATACAAAACGGGATGGCGTGCTAGTGGGGGGAGGATTTGTAAAATGTGACACCGAGTTTGCAACTAACTTTTTTAAACACTTAAAAGACAGGTTTAATCGTGTTTTTAAATATCTCTTACAAATTTTGGACTATCCCAATTCCATTTGAAGATCATCTTTGAATAGAATTTGTACTACTCCTATAACCAATAGTGTGATGTCTCAACGAAGTCAACAAATAAAACTGATTAGCCTGCGTACATGGACTATAAAAAATTTATTATTATACCATATTATCTTATTTTTTGTGAAACAAACAAGTAGTTTTTCATAACGCAAAACTCTACGGTAAGTTATTATAAGGCACACTTGTTTTTCAATAACACAAATAGTAGGACTAAATTCAGTAGCACTGGATGAGGGGTAGGTACAATTTAAACAAACAATAATTATAGTGATGTAATGATCAAAGTTTTAGCCAATGTTGGAATGTTTTTTAATTTCAAACAAAGTTATGCCGTGCTATTGGCTTTATTTGAAGACATCCTCAGAGCCTGAGTTAACAAAAACAATGAAATATACATATCTAGAAATCGATAATATACAAAATATACATTTTCATATTTGTTGTAGATTATAATTAAATAAATACAATTTTTTTACATTTTATGATTAATTAAGTATTTTTTAACTCGTAGAAATGCATATAACAAGAATTACCGATTAGAAAAGAAAGGCTATGAAAAAATTACAATTTTATTTTATAACAAAACTAAAAACAAGTCTAAAAGAAATGAACAGTTTAACTTCAGAATGCACACTTATTGTTTTATTTCCTAAATTGAACATTTTCTATCTATATAGTTATCACCGGTATTTAACGAAAACCAAGAATTCACGATGGCTGTGTCAATTAGATGAAGATGGCTGCTGGCCTGCGAACTGAACTCATGGCGCATTCGCATTCGGTCACATATTGGGTCCTGCTTCAATCGCTGGTTCGTTGAATTTTCAGACGTCTTTCAGTATTGTGCCATCATCAGCGAGGAACTATTTATCATTTTGACTTATTAGGGCTTTTATGCCGTAAGAAGCGGGGACATAATGATCAATTTTTATGTAAAAAATCCAATTTTAAACAGAGCTTTGACGTTTAAAAAGAGGTTTCAAAAAGTTGACGTGAATAAATTCTGGCAATGGCTTAGGTAATCAATTGCCTATCATCTTACCTCAGGCAGGTTAACATCGGCTTTTAGTTTGCTCACTCAATTTTTTTGCACTTCATACACCGACAGATTGTATTGAACAATTATCGATTGCCTGTCATCCCCCAAAAAAGCATCTTCGTTTTTCCCCATTGGTAAGTAGAATAGAATGTGTTAAGGGATACAATATCATTTTTCTCCTTTTTTAATGCAGGTAACGGACCAATATTTAACTGCGATATATTTTTGTGGTTTAACATCAAATGAGAGAAATCAGTTATATTTGCACACTTTCGTGAATCAACATTTCAATTAATAACAAAATAAATTTATCCTGATGAAAAATGACTCACTTACTTCCAACGTCTCTAACGGAATACAAAATGTATAGATGTTGCAGCACTTTTGACGGGCAGAATATATTACGTTGATAAAAGCACGACTGTCACTTGCCACGCTGGGTTCGATTCACGGCGTTGCTTATTGAATTTTCATTCATAGTTTTATTTGGGTTATTTACAGGCTATTTGATTTGCCTGAGCAGAATTTAGCTTGAGTCAAGTCTTCATGAACAAGTGTATCTGTATTTCTTTTGTAATTTTCATTTACTCCTTTTTAACGTAAGTTGAACTTTAAAAATCCGGAAACCAACGAAAAAACAAAAAATAGGTCATAAAAGGGAAAAATACACACACACACACACACACATATATATATATATATATATA
>CM077106.1:30619639-30631528 GCA_039619505.1 Cimex hemipterus | reverse complement strand
ATATATATATATATATATATATATATATATATATATATATATTTCTATCGGATTTTCAAGACTGTTTTAATATTTCCTTATTATTGTTTATTATTGCAACGCTGGCTTCAAAGAACGTCGCATCAAAATTTCATGCTGTAAAATCGACAATTATTTTATTGTAAATCCTAGTAGTTACTATAATCCATTAAGTTTAGTGGTCTAAATTACTCTTTTCAGTTAATTATTCTTTTTATATATGGCCTTGATTACGATGAAAAAGTTTGTGTCACAAGTGGGATTCGAACCCAAGATATTCCGCTCAATACATTTCTGCTCTAACCACTGTAGCTAAAGCGTGAGTCACAAAGAAGCGGCGTTTAGGTCTTATGTTCGAATACCCCTCGTGACACTAACTTTTTCATGTAAACCGACACCTTACATAAAAAGAAAAATTAATTGAAAGAGGTTACAGCAATGTTTGTTTTTAATCGACATTACAACTACCTCATAAGGGGTAACAATTGTATGGCAGCAACAAACTATAAGGATAAGTTGTGAAGAGGGGAAGCACAAGCTTGTTCAAAAGTAGACAGAGACTGTTTGATTTATTGTTTGGACAAAGAAACGTTTAGGCCTTTGTGGCTAGAGTTTTATGAACGTTTGACTGAACGCTAAAAGTCTAATCAACAAGTTCATATTGAGTTTAACATGTAGTTTTTGTAGTTATTTTGTTGAGCAGTGACAGCGTCGTGGAACCTGGTAGTCGTGGCGGCATTCTGTATAATTTTATTAATAGTTATCTTTGAAGATTTATAAATGGATTCGCAGTCAGTTTTACATGTATGTGGTTGTCGAGGTATCTTAATGTGAACGTGGAAAACGAAGGCCAATTTTCCACCTTGAATTTCAACCTTTATTTTTCTTGCATTAAATTTCCATCAGTGCGATGTTGCAGGTTACTAGAAGAAATACCAGGATCGGTCTTACTCGGCAGAATTTTTATACCTTGTACAAAAGTAAGCATGGTTGTTTATGTATGATGTGAAGCGTTTCCTGTTATGTCTGTCAAAAACGTAACTTAATACTGGAGTTTATTAATACCAGAATTGACCAGCGTATTAATTTTGTGTTAATTAAACAATTCAAACAGATATATGTATATTTAAACATATTTAATTACAAACGAGGCGATGATTGTTATTAAAACATTTTGGGAGCTGTAATGAAACAGCGTAGCGCAACATTTTTGCTCTGCGTGACGGTTGTTAAGCTAATCGTTGCGAGCATGCCTTATTTTTCATTAGTTTGAAAAAAACTTTATGTTAAACTATATATATTGGTGCTTTAAATGAAATATATTTGTAATACCTGTAGAAAAGATTATTGTAATATTGAAAATGTTTGGTAATTTATTTATTTTTTGGCAAGTGAAAAGTGCGGGATAAACTTTTGAAATGATATATCATTTTTGAAGGATTTTTTTGCCCGTTTTTATTTTGCGTGTTTAAAACACATATAATCTTTTTTAATAGCAAAAGAACAATTATTATTATTATTGAAAAATTTGGGTATAATCACACGGCGCCTCGAAACACTCGTTCACGACATATCAGTTGTGTGGGTTTAGCCTAACGACAACGCCCGTTTTGATGGGAGTGAACTGGGCATTACTTCTGTTTTAATTATGTTAATGTTTGTTTAAACAAACAATGCTACCTTATATTTTTAACAGCAAAGCATTGAAAATTTGGGTATAATGTCATGTAGCATCGCATCACTATTTGAATAAAAAGATTATTATTAATGAAAAATTATGACACGTCAGGTCGCAACACTTTTTCACGCTGTTCACATATCACTTGTTAATGATTACCCTAACCTTAACTTCAGTGTTCTTTCCTTTCTTATAAGAATGAAAGACAAATAAAAACGAAAAAGGACATTTTGACTTTAGCTTGATTGTCACATCCGACTTAAATTTGATTGATTTTTCAGTTAAACAGCATTTTTTCTAAGAATTCAATATAAAATAAAACTTGTAACATCATCCGTAATATTAGCACATTTACGTTGTGACAATGGCACTGTACAACAAAGCAGTTATGAAGGTTTCATTTATTAAGTAGGCTTGGTCTTTTCATCCGAGTCGTTGATTAATTGTATGTATAAATTACCCAAAGCCCTTTTGCAACAGGTTTCTCCTGGTTTCTTTGACGTAGGAACAACCGTCATCAATATTATATAATTACGTTTACGATAATGATAAAGTTTGCATACAACAACAAGTTACGAAGTCTTAATCAAAACCCGTGATCGTTGGTAATAAAGTGTCAGTTGTCCAATTGCATAACGAGTTTTCATAAAATGCGTTAATATTTTTGAAATTAAAACGAAATAACATTGACATGATTATTCACCTACATTTTATATATGCTTACCTTGTACCCATTGGTTTTACATTAATTAATATAGGTATGTAAATTTAGAGTATGGCATTATAGCATGCAATAGTGCAATTTACAAGTTATGGAGTTTTTATTGAGGTTTTAGAGTTTGAATTTAGAATCAATATTGTTCAAAAAAGAAACTAGTAAAATACAATCGATGAAGGTTTTAAAGTTCCAACCTTGAGGTATTCCACAAGGTGGAAGCCCATTAAAAACAGTGAATTCGAGTATTGCGTGCAAGGGTTATTTCTGGCGTGCTTATTTTCCTCCTATTCGTATTCGGGAGGAGAGCCATGAAGGATCCTCGCGCTTTGAATTCACAAAGAGAAGCCGGACTCTGGTAGTTTGTAATTCCCTTTAATATATTATTAACCGTAGTTTCTACCTTTGGTCAAATTCCTTCTATTATGTAAGAGGGGAAAAATATTCTCCTTCACCCCCTTACAATTCCTGTAAGCCGTTGAAAAGGCGTAAGAATACGTGTGAGTTTTGCGAAACCAACATTGGTAGAAAGGTTCAATACATTTTCAGAGAAACTGATAACAGTTATTGATGGATTTGCCAATAATGTAGTAAACGGTTTGGTAATTCCGACAAGTTTCTTTATAAAAATGTACGGAAAACTTAACTAAAACTGTGCACAGATATTATACAAAGCATTGATTTCGAACGTGTTTTACCTATTCTTCTTTCCTTTGGATATTTGGAATAACTCAACAAGAACAACTTTTATTTCCGTCGGAGTTGATGTATCCATTTTTTACACAAAGGGCTTGCCCTGTGCAAAAGCATTTTTAATAGGACTACAATACTTTTACCTTTGAGAAATTTTTAGCAGCAATGCTTATGTAATATTTGATGGCCTCTGTGTTTTCAGAGATAACAACGCGAGTTTAAAATGCAAACATGTTCTGTTACGCTTTTCAGGTTTACAACGACGATTTTCCGAATAAATTTGAGGTCAGGGCTTTCGTTTAAACCATCACAAATTATAATCCGTGGATCGGTTCGGCCATAATTTTGATCGGCGTTTCGGGGGTTCACAATTATTTATTACAATTTATAAAAACGAATTTTTTACCGTTAATAAATTTTGGACTGTGGTCGGTCGGATGTAGTAGTGGAAGTAAAAATAAGCATAATACGCCAGTTTGGAACAAGGAGCCAGTTTTGGTGCTGGGCACGTACATGAAATGAGAGTCCGCAGGCAGAATAATTTTTACTATTTTTAAACCCTAGCATTCTGCCTTGTAATTTTTTTCTCGTAGCTGTCAGATGGCACTATGTAGAAATAATTTCTGTAGTAATATGATAATTAATTTTGAAAAATTTAGCCTACCAGGTTTAATAAACTATATTAATTAAAAATGTTTTTCTCGTAAAGTTTAAATCGCAATTCGAGACGACCCAAAAAGGCAAAAGAGTTATAAAATTTTTAAGATCTTTTCTAGGCAGAGAGAATCATCAATATGCTGGAGTGAATGATATGGGGAGAAAAAAGCAACGTTCCCGTAAACAGGCCGATGAGGTGCCATGAGGGAGGAGACGAACGTCTGCCAGAAGGGTTTCTTTTCTATGGTTTCATTTTGTAATTTTAATGAATAATTAATCGACGGAATAAATATTATTTAATTTTTAATAAGAAGGAATGTAATGTTATCCTATTTTATTGTTTGAGTGGAGTTTTATTTTTTTCGGAGATCAATAATATATTTTGTACTGGTTTGAATGTCGAAAAAACTTGTTATAACAAAAACAATTTAAAAGAGAACTATTTTGTTTTATATTCCATGTCATTTCCAAGGGCACGTGTCATAGGTATGTTTGTATTTCTATTTCAAAAAGAAAGGCCATGTTTTGTACGTGAGTAATTTAACGTTTAACCGAATCTAATCTTTATCGGCACCAGGACGTTGAGGAAATGCCGGCTGTCTCGGAATAGAGCTCTTCCGCTGCAAAACGTGTAGGGATCCCGTGTGAAATTGAGGTTTATTGCGGGTCATCTGCCGTGGTTTAGTTACAATCTAGAGGCAATCTGCCCTGCCACAAGATTGTTTTCTCCACCAAACTGACGTTTTAGGATTGTTTGTCAAACTTGATCCAGTACTACAACAGCATGTATGAAACATATTATCACCAATTGTGATCCCTTATTAAGACATTAGATTATTTTCAACCGAAAAAAGGAAATGTTTATATTTAATTAATAATAATTCTCACTCAAATTCCAATATTGAAAAACGCCAGTTAAGTCAATAAGAAAAAGCTATCTCTACCAATAGATATAAATTGACTCGTAAATCATTCGTGGCACGAGAAAGTTGGAAACGACGTGAATTATTTAAAGTGCATTAAAGAAATTAATGATTATATAAAGTACTTTGTGTCAATGTATAGTCGTGAAGATAAAATGCAACTTCTTCCTTCAAAACTGCCCATACCCCATGGTTGGTGTTTTTCTTGGAGATCATATCTTGATTGGGTCGTGATTGAAAAAGTGGTCGATACTTCCAACACTCTAAACAAAACCATTGAAGTATTTGAACAGAAAAACGGGATTTTCTCATTATTTCGTATATTTGGTAGAACCAGATGATGTTCAGTAAATATTGAGCCCTACTACAATTTACTATCAATATATATAATTTTAAAATATAAGAGAAAATGGAATTTTCATATTTTATAAGAAGAAATGATCTCAATAAAATAATATGGTTTTTTTAAACGATTTAAAAGCTTTTACTTAAAATAAATTTTATCATATTTACCATGTATTCTCTTTGAATAATTTGAATTAAAATTTCGTATCATCTCGATCTATGTATTTTTAAGCATCCGTGACAGTCTCTCAGCATCTCAGTCGCAATTCTTCGTCCTCAGTACCCATTGAAGTGCATAGGTAACAACCAAATTACAGATTATACCCCACATTTCATTTCATCTTCCAGGGAATAATTGTAATAAAAATTAATTCTTTGTAAATTGTATGTTTCATGTCATAATGCAGTCAGCAAACAAAAAATGTATGAAAATTGCAAAGTCAAACAAATATCGTTAGAATATAAATTATGAATAAACAAAATTGATAGATACAAATAGTTAGATAGAAACAAAGAAAACCAGAGGGCAAGAAAGAATGGGAGATAATGAGTAAACAATGGAAAAAGGGAAATCTTGAGAAAGATATTTTAAGAGAAAGAGAGAAAGAAGGAGAGTGAGGGCAAAGAGAAAGAAAGATATCAAGATATAGTGTGATTAATAACAAAAGGTACAAAAATGATAAAAATAGAGCAGGTGAAGGAAAAAAGTGATGAGGCAAATAGAAAAAACGCAAAAATAAAAATTGCACAATATGCGAGTGAGATTGGGAAAGAGAGAGAGGAGAAGGAAAGAGAAATAACAAAAATAAAATATGTACGAAGTAATAAGTATTTAATATTAATAATAAACATTTTTCTTATAAAAAGTTCTTCCAAATCGAAACATCAATAGGTCGCAATCTGACATGCATTTCGTGGAAAGGAAATTAATGATTGCAAATGGTTCAGCTTTTGTCCAGAAAAAATATATCCATTTAAAGAAAAGTTTGTACCACCTCGTCACTTCTGTGGGATATCGTCGAAACTTTTTCTATCGTTTCGTCCCGAACTAAGCCTACCAGAGTTTTCAACAGTTCTTCCTCATGACAGAAAAAAAAACGAAAACTTCCAGATTTACCGACGGATAAAATGTAATTTCCCCCTTGCGTTTGTACATACTAGATTGGACAAAGAGTTTCTCATTGTGAAGGATTTCAAACGGTTTTTTGTTGTTTTTATACACTAATTGCATTTTAATTTTTTTATAACATTTACCAATTGGCAAAATTAATTAGTATGTAACAAATTAAATCTAAATTAAATGAATACACACATTTACTGTTACAAATTCGTATTAATTTCTTGCGAGCACAGTTTATTTTGACAATATAATAATTGATGCCCTTTTCCGAATCGGCCATGTGCGTTTGACTCACGGACTTATGAGAAAGTATAGTATGATTTGAACTACATAATTTCTCAATTAGCCTAGTTAATGTAGGTGTACAGTGCAGTAGTAGTAATATATAAGTGCAAAATCACATCCCCACTCATTTTTAACTGCGTTCTTTCTTATTTACATACTTGTCAATCAGGTAGGGGATGGAGTATTCGATATTTCTCCCTCACCTTTACAAAAATTATATAACTTACCAAATTTCAGGTCCATGGAGTACTTAATACTCACAACTCTCACATTTAAATCCATGCTAATAAATATAATCACGTTTTAAATATGAAAGAACTCAAAATGTGAATGAAATCAAGTACTACATAGGAAATAATTAATCGGAAAAATTGGGTTAAAAAATTGGCTGCTGAAATAATGCCAATTTGAAGGCAACGAATGACACCCTCCAATTAATCACATATGAGTTTACTTTGAATCCTGGTCACATGCCCGAAAGTTAGTTTCCGCGTATCAACCTCGCATAACTCTCCTTTGTATTTTGTGTTAACAGCCAGGACAATTCTTTGTTTTCATCACTTCTCTGGCAGAGTCTCGGCTCTATCAGCACTTCAAATAACTCTTCATTATGGTAAAATGAGCAGCTGTTACTGATTTCAATAATTGTTATTGTGGGCAGAGGCAGTTTCCTCCTTCATAACACCAATGCTCACAAAAGTATCTATGACAATGCAAAATAGTTGCTGTAATTAGATGGTAATTTAATTGCAACAAAGGTTTAAGAACTATCTGAAATTATATTGAATTTCACGTTTTCTCTGAAGTCTAGATGAAAGGAAACTTGTGTCTAGCGAATGAACAGAAAGACAAAAATTTGTCGACTCGTTCTGGCGAAATGTGAGAGCTCATTACTCGATCTTTTCGCGCTTCTTATATGGAGTCCTTTTAAATACATATCTGTCATGCATCACATTATGATAGAGCAATTTATAAGGGCCGCCCAAATCCCTTCCACAAGCCACTAAAAGGAGGAGAATGGAGACTTCCACAGGAAGAGGCATGTTGGTTTTGAGCTGAACTAGAGGCGACACGTTGGAATATATTTTTTATGGAAAAGTAGCAAGGATCATCCTTTTTCATTTCACCATCAACCAGTAACATCAATCTTAGTTGTATTACGTTAAAAATTAGAATGTAAAAAATACATGACTATAATTTATCATTAATTTGTAATGTAGACAACTATGTCATGAGTGATCTAAATCTAAGCATATTTCTTCGAATTATATATTAAAAAACACATGATACTCATACCTTATGACTTTTGCATTTCCCTGACTCACCCAGAGTCCCTAACACAATTGAATATTTCATACTAGAAAGTATCAAAATCCAACTTCCCCCTGCAAGCCTGGACATTGAGCGTACTAAAAGTTTAGAAATATACCATGGACAATAAACTTACTATTTTGCTAAAGCTGATTGGTTCCTCTGTACGAAATAAATACATTATGTTGATTATGTGATTAAAAGTTTGGTCTATATATCTAAAATTTTAAACATAAATGGAGAAAGAAAAAGTTAAATGATTGTAAAAGCCCAACTGTATAAAGTGGTATTACGGATTATTTTTTTATTCAAATCACAAAAACTTGGTGGTGATACAGGTGTGATAATGGTGTAAAGAAGAAGATTATTCAAGTCGTCCAGTCACCTAGTACCCTGGTTGTCTTATACTGCATATCCCTTTGAGAGTAGATCTTACTCCTACAATACCAGGAAATTCCTATTAGGCCTCAATTTCCAAAAGTTAATTCTTATAAAAAAAAATTCTTGCTTATAACTCTGCAAGTGTATTTTTTACAAATTAATCTAAACATTTGCACATTTTTCACTGTATTTATAAAACGGAATAAAATTATGAGTGTTATTCAAATTAAGAAACTGACAGAGTGGTAAGGAATCGATATGCATAAAATATTGTTACTCTTAGGATTTTGAAATTGAAACAGATAAAATTGCAATATAGATAAATATAAGTAGTACAGGGTACACTTGGTAGCCTCGACTACAGCGTTTAAAAATATGAATTATTAACTTTCCTTTTTAGTTCAAAATTTGGTTTGAATAGTCATGTATTTTTCGTAACAAGAGGTTTCTCCCTTCTTTTCTATTTTTTAAATTGTTAATTTTGTTTATTTGATTAAAACTCATTAATAACGTATTTAAACGTTTGAAAAAGTTTTTTTTTGTTTAAAGTGTAAAACAATTAAACCATTCGGTTTTCTCTAAACTGTAACAGAATTGATATATGCCAGAAAAAGAATAATTAAATACATAAGAGATATTTTAAATACTGTACGGAAAGTAAACGTCCTTTGGGAACGGTGTTATTTTAATTCCTATGTCGCACCCAATCTTCTCAAAGGACCCCTTGTGCCACATCCATAAATCCTTCTAACAGCTCCTCCGAGCCAATGCTAAGGCCGTGACAGCACCCTTATCAGACCCGTCTTAATTCCCCCTCGTTACATTTGTCATTTTAGAACCGTGAGGTTTGTCCCCATCTGCATCGGCTGTATTGGATCCATTATGAACAGTGTGTGAAGCTAAACGTGAAATTACTAAAGCCCACAGCCTGTCTTCCAAACGCTCTCGAAAATTAATTTACTTTACGCCTTAATGGATTGAATGTAATTTATTTATTTGTACAGAAAGATAAGATAGAATCCAAGTTGTTGATAAATTATTGCTTGTTGAGCAATCGCTTTACGAAAGAAAAATGTATGGTGTTTAGTGGCCGTTAGTTAATGATTATTTGGAGAACGTGAGATGCAATCTGTTTTGATGTAGGTTTTACAAAAACAAATTCTTTATCGTGCAGACGTTTCGATCTTTATTGAGATCATCATCAGGGCATGGGATTTATTAAAATTGTTTAAATTACGCAAGTACATTTAGGATATTAAAAAAGTGAATTTATTATAATGCTGAAAGTGTTAGACACAATGAAAGTAATTGTACTCACTCAGTTGGAAAACAGAGAAAGTTGGGACAAAAAACAGTTTTGTTATACGAGAAGTCCTTTCACATCAAAGAAGCTGACAATGGGAAAAAATGGGTAATGGTTCAGCCTGATTATCCTTTCAGGATTATACAAACGAGGATAATGAGGAGAAGGAAAGCCAAATTGTTGAAGAATTAGATTATGTAGAAATGTTTGATTACGTGTGGAACGTGATGATTGTTTTATATGTTTTGTAGGATTTGTTGATGATATATGCACGTTATTGTTATTGGCGTAGCTGCGACTGAGTGTACATGTGTCTGTTCTGTAATTGCTGTGTTTATCACGGTTCATGTAAGGTATTTCTAAAAGGTTACGTTTTGTTTATGTTTGTACTGTGTGAAATATTTTTGTATTATTGAAGTCGAAATTTTGTTGGTGTTCGAAATGGTAGGAAGCCAGTGGTGTAGGATTTTGTTAGGGTTTTTTTGAGTCATAGATAATATGTTGCTTTACTTTCTTATCCAGATATTGGGCTGTAATTATAATTATTGCCGAATAGTTTAAATTTTAATTTCGGAAATTACGACAGACATATTTGTTACTGGTGTGGGATCTTTCATTTTGGAAGAAAGAGTCCGAATTTTTTTATAGTTCTTAAAGACTTTTTTAACGTTATCAGAAGTGAGACATGTGTTTATTTATGTGATTGACCGTGAATGGATGGCATGGAAATGTTGGTTTGTCTGTATTTGATAGATTTGATGTGGTATTAGCCTGAAGATAAAGACAGAAACGTTGGAACGTTAAAGAAAATGCTTTCCTAAACCCTAGTTACACTGGTGTGATCGCACAATCTCCAAACTATCAAAGGAAAAATATTTTCGAAATCAATACACTGCCAAACACAACATTCCAACGCAAAATAATTAATGAAATTATTGGTATAATTAATCGAAACTCACAACAAATGTAATCCCACCTACATGGACACTTTTATTTTGTGCAATTACTTTTTTAATAAAATAACGAATATGAGGTCTAAATAAATTTATTTCTTCAAAAGCGATAGTACTGTACTCTCGTGATTCAAAAGCAAAAGAAATGTTAACTATTAGAAATGACAACGTCAGAAAGAAACTAGGACGCTAGAAATGGCATTTCAAGCATGCTCATTCTATTACCTGGTGACATTTGGGATAAATTGCTATTGAATGCATGAAAAAATAAAGTTTGAGAATCAATACACACCATGTACGAGGGTAAATTAATTATGAATTTATTTTTAATTATTTGCTGTAATCAAACTCTCAATTGTGCATTTTTTTAATATAACTTTGCTTTGGAAATTATTTTTTCAGCATAGCTATCAATGATTCAAAGTGTTTATGCAAATAACCAATTGCTATCTTGCTAGCGATAGTTAAGAGACGTAAAAAGAGGAATGTGGCAGGACGATTTCTTTGAACTTTGGCTGAACAATTGCGTAATTGAACGCATAAACTAAAAGATTGAATTTATTGAAATTTATATATTAAATTATTAATCGATAGGGATTTCTATTCTTGTAGAAACAGGAAAATGTGAATTGGAACTATTTTCCTTTATCTAACAAATATTTCTGTAAATTTAAGTAGCTAGATATTTCTAGATCGATTCATGTTCACATTTTTAGGCCAATACATTTTATTATCTATCGAAAGCTAATCTCTGATTCGGTTATGTGAAGTAAAACATTTCAAAGTAGAACACAGATTATCATTCATTTTTAAAAATTAAAAAAATTGAAAATTGGTTTGAAATCGAAATTGAATTCGCAAAGCCTCATTCGATATTCAACCTACAAAAAACAGTTTTACAGCTTTCCCTATATGATTTTCTACACCCCCTTAAGTGTAAGAAAATGACTTATTTTTGCGTGTTTAAATAAAATGATTAGTACATAATTATATTATAATTAAATGTTTATTAAGTTTTTGAACAGCGGGAAAATGCAATTTTTCGGCCCAATCGTATCAGAAAACCATGTTTTAACATGGACGCATTGTTTTCATCCCACCGCTAGTCCGGATTAAATAGATTTATTCAATGATGTTCCCCAAAACAGGAATTCTCTTTGTAGGCAGATATGAGATTAATTTCCCTTGGGAACACAGGGGCATTAAACATATACGACATACATCTTTGCACGTATACGTTATCGTACATAAATCCGTGGGTTTTTCGTTTCTGTATTTTGTTTTGTTCAAATCAAAATGCAATGAACATTTCCAAATCGATTTAAATCACCGTTTAGATACAATTAAAAGCGCCACGTTTGTGCTAGACCCGACTTAATTCTTAGGTGGATGTTTAGGATAATGGAGTTCGAATGCAAGTTGACGGTGATCCATTTTTGTGAAACTCACAGGTTAAGAGCTCACAATAAATATTACATGGAACGTGTATATATATATATATATATAT
>CM077106.1:30579617-30600254 GCA_039619505.1 Cimex hemipterus | reverse complement strand
GAGAGAGAGAGAGAGAGAGAGAGAGAGAGAGAGAGAGAGAGAGAGAGTAAGGAAGAAACTAAGAGAAACAAAGTGTACAACAATGTGAGGGAGAAAGAGAAACAGAGAGAAGTACATATAAATTGAAAGTGAGAGCTAGGTAGAGGTAAAAGGAAGAGAATGATAAAAAGGGAATAAGTAACAATGCGACAAAGAGTTAAGCCGAAAGAGATAATAAGTAAGAAAGCGAGAGAGTAGGAAAGAAAGAGTGTTGGTAAAAAACAAAATGGGAAAGAGAAAGAGAACGAAAGAATGATGTTACTATGAAATTGAAAGAACGAGTAAATAATAGGCTGAGAAACGGAAATAAAAGGTATGAAAAAGATAGATAGAAAGAGTAAGAATGAGCGAGTAAGTGAGAGGGATCGGGAGAGAGAGAGAGAGAGATGGCACGTCTTTCATTCTAATAAATTATCGAATTAACTATTACCCAAATTTAGTCTTAAGAATTCTACCGCTACATCATAGCAATTTACCCTCCAAAAGCCTTTGTATACATCTTACAAAGGTACAAATGTTCCTTTTTTATTTACTAGCAATATGAAAATCACAAAGCAATGTCAAATGTAGAGTCAATTTTATAAAAGTTTTTTAGTATACAGAATGCAAACAACATTACAAACTGCACTATCATTAGTACTATTTTTAAATATTTCATTTCTATTTTATCTGCTTACAAGTCGCAGCCTGTAATAAAACTTGTAATTACCTTCTTTCACTAGTTTTTCTTTATTAAACTGCTATTTTGCAGCAACCGGTGCCAATATCTGGCATGAATTTATTTTGTTTCTTCTGCATGCGAACGCTCAATCATTTTTCCACCAATTAACAACGGGCGATTTCCCTTACGAGATCGTCAAAACAGGGGTCGTAAAGCTTAATGGTTATGCTCAATGCGCATTTATCTTAGATTTATCTATCGAGGAATTTATGAAGTTATTTAAACATTAACCAATTACAAAACCACGTGCGCTACAAGTGTTGAAAAATGAAATAATGATTAAAATTGCAATATGAAGATTTTTCGATTATTGTAGCCAAATGTGAAAAGCTATTTTTTTACCCATTTATTAACGTTGATTAGGTGCATAAATATTTCTTCTCAATCTGAAAACAGCAGAAAGGACATGTTATGGGTCTGAAACTTACTTTACACAGACCGCATCTCAAGATTCTAAATAAGTACCGATTAACACTCACTAATCACCACACATTTGGACATATTTGTAAGTGAACGTAATTCAAAATACAGACTTAATAGTTAATTTCTTTAAAATATAAAACTAAACTCGTTGTGCAAAATAAATGCAACCGTAGATACTGTGATAAAGGTTACGTTGAGTTATTACATATTAAAATTCCAGAGGAAGGTCGATGGAAATTCAAGCAGAAGAGGACTTTCATAATTATAGCTAGTCCCGTTACCTACCAGCAGCGTAATATATGCTGCTTCCGCCAAGGCAAACTTTCCCAGATGCCGGTCGACAGTTTCCAAGGGGGAAGTTGATTTGCCAAAGAAGTAACTTCTTTTCGCCTGAAAGTTTTGTAAATGAGCACTGCTGTATGTAACAAGTTCGGCATGTCTTTTGCATTATTTCTAGATAAGATTTTAATTTTCGCCTTAGCTCAACGGTTAGTTTGCGTGGATTTCAATCAAACTCTACGCCGTTTTCAATATGAATGGCGGAACCCTAACAATACGCGAAAAGAGCCAAGTCGTTAATGACCAAATAGGCGAATTGATTACAAAAAAGCGCAATGTCAGCGTGATATGTCTATTGGGGCAGGAGTTGGCTTACTTTATTTGTCCAATAGTCGAGATCCCGTGTGAGATAGGGGTTGTTAGAGAGGCTCCCTCGGCAGTCCATTTCAGAATCTATTAGACCTTTCTACTCACTCTCCCATAGTATACTGCATATAAACTTGGCAACCTATCTTGTAATGCCGAGTTTTCACAATAAATTATTTATCTTACTATTATTTGGTATCATCTAACCAACAGTGTTTTACTGTTGGTAAATACTAAATTCCTTTCTTTTTTTTATGATTTAAGTGTGAGATAAACCCAAAACATATTTTAAAAAATATTGCATTTGCTTCCTTAAAATAGAATAGGCTTTTCTGCTTGGCATAGCGTTTTATTTACTGAATTTCATTGTTATTTCTTGAGAAGGCAAAAATCTGATCATATTCTTTTAAATATTGTATGGACGATTTTTTTTTTATATTTCATTGGTATATTGGAAAACTAAGAGCTGTTGATATCGCTAAAAATTTAAAAATTTGCCAAATATTGTGCAAATGTGATGTTAAATAAAAATCTAAAATAATACATACACAAATGTAATATGCATTTATTATTTATGCATAATTTTATTTTAAGCCCTCTAGATCTATGATTTTAAAAAAATTTAAATTTCAAAATTCAACTTCCTTTCGCTTTTAGTCTTTGATGAATGTGCATGTTTGGCCAGATTCTTGACAAGATTTCTTCTTTTTACTTTAATTATTGAATGCTTGATAAAAACATTTACAAAGTTTGATGCCGAGGTATTCTGCAGCCAAAAAGGGGAATTATTCACCCAAAAATTCTACGTCTGTTTGTTACGAAGGCTGCTTTTTGCTTTTTTGACGAAAGTCCTCAGACATTCTTTTCAGAACAGAAATAAACACAGAGACAAGTAGCTTGAGTACAACATCCTGTATAATCAATAAAATCTACCCTATTTCCTTTAAAAATTCGGAACCAGAAACCTTGATGTTTATGAGTTATATGTATAATATATACGTTGAAAACGTAACAAAACATTTAATAATTAATATTGTAAAAAAATTAATAATAAATGGTAAATTTAGACGGTAGTTTACGTGCGGTTGACCTGGTTTTCTAGTTTCTGATTTCTCCAATAACCATTATATTTTTTCGACTAATAATTTTCAAGGTGACCTCCTGAAGTAACACAGGTGTTTAAGAAAGTAAAACTAGTTTCAGTTGATTGAACTTGGGTCTATGGATGATTATATCCAAGTTTTTTGTGAACGTAATTGCTTTAAATGGGGGGGAGTTAGAAGTATCAAAATTAACTTATGTTACCCATACATTACAAATGATGCAAACTCACATAAAACAGTAATTACCGTTAAGAGACGTTAAGGGAAAAGCTACTATTCCGTTGACTGGGATTACTTTTCCTTTCCTGAAAGGTGATCCATCTAATGATGACATCATTTATTCAACCAGTCCCTCTGGAGCACTACGGCCTTTTACGACAGATCCTCCTCCTGTTTCTGAAATCTCTAATCTTATTCTACCTATCTGGGAGATGAACGGTGACTTTTACCATTAGCCGCATGTGTCACAGCGTACAAAACAAAAACGATATAAAATAACCCAAATTTACTGATAATGTTTAAATTATTATAATCAACAAACGATTATACCCGACAATAAATTCCTCCAATCTTCTCCCAGACTATCAGTGTTGTTTTCGACCCCAGCAAGTTTCGCGTAGTGGACCACATCCTTTGATCCAAAGAATACTATGTAGAAGCCTTTCTTGATGAATAGCAGCGTTTGACCGCTTTAGGCATGGTGGCCTCCTGTAAAAACTAAAGCGCATCCTACCAAAAACCCTCTGGCTAAATTTTAGTTTCTAATCAAGTCAACAATTCTTTAGAATTCGCCAAAGATCAGCATACTCCGACGATTGTGCTTTGGGGGTGGGAGTACCACAGGGCAGTGTATTTGGCCCGATCCTTTACATCTTATACACCGCAGATAGTGCTTCTTTGCATTATTTGGTGACGACACGGTTGTGCTATCCTTTCATTCCCAATCCCTTAACTGCTTAGGAGGACCTCGAGGCACATATCTTAATGGATCAAATTTTAATAGCCGAATGGAACAAACTTTGGCTTAATGAGAGCAAAAGGATACATCCTTCACACTCCGAAATAAAACCCCTCATACAATATTACTTAATAATACTTCCATCCCAAAAACAATCAAACCTGGAATCAACACATACATGACTAAAACCTCACCCCCCTAAGCCAACTTTTCGGCCTACTCTCTAGAATTTTCACTCAAATCTAACGTTTCAACGAAAAACTATCTGAATTGTATAAGTCTACAAGACAATATTAAAACCAATGTGGACGAATGGACTAGAACTTTGCAGCATCGCCAAACCTTTTTACATCCAAAGAATTCTAATTCAAAGTCCAATCATAGTCAATGCTCCTTACTACGTCTCTAAAACATCCGTCACAACGACCTAAAAATCCCTTTCTTGCCAAAAAATCTCTAAAATATTTTTTCCTTTCCAAACTAAACTCTCCTCTCACCCAAACCGAGCTGGCCAATCCTTATCCAATCCAAGAAAGCACCTCTATAATTCCGCAGATGACTGAAAAAGAGATTGCATCACGACCTGCTGTACGAGGTCGTCGCATAAGGCTGGGAGAATAACAAAGATAGTTAACTCCCCTCACGATATATGAACCATGCGAATTATAAATTTAACAAATTAGATGTCGTAAATAATGCTACAGATTGTAATAAATATATTAATTTTAAAAAATATTATAAAAGTACTAGTGTGTAGTACGAAAGTACAGTATCCAAAAGCAAAATTCACTTACTTTTCAAATTGGTCCAAATGCATGGTAAATAAATTTCTTCCTGACTTTTGACATTGAATTCTAGGAAATTATTTTATTTTGAAGTTTAAGTTATTTTTTAAATGAAGTGAATGTTTTCGTCATTAACGATATGCAATGTGAAGTCCCAACTTTCTGGTGAAGTACTAAATAATTTCCATATCTGTTCCAAAAACAGCCATATCAATCTTTTATTTCATTAATTAATTCGCTCGAAGAACAAAGTGTAATGCTGCGTTTCTTCGCCCACGATAATTAATTTTATGTTTGAGAAATTTAAATTAATGAGGATGTTTTTTCTTTCAAACGAACAGAAAGTAATGATATATGAGTAGAAAAAATAAACGACTGTTGCACAAGAATGCGCAAAGTTGCATTGGATAAAGTCAGGCACGAAAGTAAGACATATGGGAAAAGAAATTCCATTCCAGCCAACTAGGCCAAACTTATCGAATTCTATCGCTGATGGTATTTCCGAATTAAGCAAGAAGACGCCTATCCGCAATTCAAACCGGTCCAAGCTGAAGGGCCACAAGTCAATGTATTAGGTCATGTTCTATTCCTTCAGTAGCGACCTACTTATATTGCAAATTAAATCTTGATTCAATCCGAAATTTGAATTGAAAGTTTGACGGAAAAGTGGAAATTCATTACGCACTAACTATCTGAACATTTTGAAATCCCATGCCCAAGCAAAACATCTGGACATGTCACTGGGCGCATACGTTAGAAAGTACACGACAAAAAAAGGGAGGTAAAAATATCTGACCTATACATATACATATATACATATATATATACTACATACATTTCTATAAAATATTGGAGCGGAGAAACTTTCCATTACTCATTGAAAATATGCTCTTATTCCCATGTCGAATTATTACACAGACCATAGAGCCTGGTACGTGGGAAATTAATTGACATCGAAATAAAAACAGCAGAGAAAACAATCTATAATGCCGAACTTTGTTTAATGATAGTAAATTTTAAAACCCATATAACATTATATATATAAGTAAATTTAAAATACATTTGAAACATTACAACCCTTTTTTAAAAGTCTTTTTGATTATAATAAAAAAGTTAATAATTAAAATTGATAACAATGGGAGATTGGTGGGTGCTGGGTCCAAGAAAGTCCTTTGCCTAAAAATGTAAAAGTTGACTACGTTTCGAGCCTCTTTGGGCATTTTTCATTCCGAAACAAAACACAATGCTAATCACATACAAAATAAAATATTATTACCTTGATATGACGATAATGGCAAACAACAAATTGAAATTCTAAAATATTCTGTCGGCCGGATTGTTGACGGATTGCCAGTTGTTTGATCAATCTTGATGGAGGTCCGCTTGTCCTTGCTGCTTGCTTGTTTTCCCACACATTAACATCAACTGTTGGCCAAGATACATGAAACGTCAACGAACACAGGATCAACAGACTATTCGCAAACGCTCTTTAATTAGCCTAAGTGATATTATTTGGTTAATCGTTTTATGTAAAAAAAGATCGTATAATATCATATGCAAAATGATTAGACTAATTATAAAAAAACATTCATTGGCTTCATCAAGCATCCAAGGAATATACTTCTTCCATCAGAAGTTTTTCAAAAATAGAAAGGTTGGGTTGGATCTAGTTTACTGTAAATTACACTCGTAATTGTATTATATTTCAAATAATAGACTTCGTTATTGTAACAAAGTTTATATTTTATTTAAACAAGAGGGATAGTTTTCTGGAAAGCTCAACAAAGACCCTGAATATTTTCTTTCCAATTGGCTATATCTATTTTTAATGCATTCATCAGTTCAGAGTATCTGCAGTTTTAATTTTTTTTTGTGTCAAAATTTTTGGCAATCATTTCTGAAAATTTATGAAATTTAAAAAAGTTAAATTTACAAATTTCTTTAGGTTTATAACAAAAACACATCCTCAATTAAATTAAGTTTGAAAAGCTATTATTTAACGCGAATATGTACATATGACTTTTGTTCTGACTTATTCAATTTAACTGTATTCGCCAGCCATTCACAAATCCCAGAGGAGAGTTAGAAAACTAAATTTGTTCCTTTAGACTGACTGCTTAACTGTTGAAAGACATCTAAGCGGAACATGAAGGAAGATGGAAATGTTTCCGCTGGAATGGTCGAACGATAATTATATTTCGTTAAAATGGCAGTTCTACAAAATGGATTCGAACGATATTTTCGTATACATTTTGAATGAATGCTCGTGTTTATTTCTATTTCCTTCGAATCATGTTTTCCCAGTGTTATTCTCTTTTTGTTATCCTTCTTGAAGAATCTAATTGTATTGCGATTGGTTCAGTAAGAGTAGGCGGCTTTTGTGCATGATTCACCATGTCGTGTGTGGGTAACTCGTGTCTATCAGCTGTCTCGTGTGTGTTTCCGTTCGTAAGCTTTAGTTGTCAGTGTGTGACACAGATCGAGATGATCCAACAGGCACTGTTTGCCACGATTCGGTCGGTCGATTTTTCCATTGTGGTTTTATATATAACAGGCGACTCGGGGATGATCCGTTGCGGTGAGAATTACTAAAATTGATAGAGCCAAGGGGTCGGAGTTTCGCAAGATAAATCCTCGAACATTTAGCACCACTGTCATTAGCGGCGACCACAATTGGCCATCTCTGATTATGCAGATCTCCATCCCATCCATTAACCATTTAAGTCTTCCTTTAAATCTGAAGAAATACATTTATCTCCCCAGTTTGTACATCTGGTGATAAATAACACCAATCAGAATAAATGTATCATTAAATTCGATTTAAAACATAAAACAGCATAAAACCTATACACCAGCATTCTCTACAATTTAATCAGATTTTTTTACTAAAATGAATTTACACTTTTCAAACTTTTCTAAAAAAGTAAGTACCCTTGAAAATATATATTGTTAAGTAATTTGTAGTTCTGTTTTTTATTTCTGTTAATGTTATGGTAGAAATCCCTTCTAACAGTTAACTTCTAATACAGAAAAAAATTAAAACATTATTGTGGCAATATGAAAAGATTGAGTGAAGTAACTTAAACTTTTAAAACGCAAAGAAAAAAGTTAACTTAGTTTTTTCAACAAACGACGATACACACTCGGCGTTTATGACACAGTAAAACAGCCAGGGTGAATATCAAAATTATTGTCATTGTTACTAATACCAGGATTGTCCGAAACAAATAATTACAAAAGTTTTTGTATAATGTAAGAAATTGTATATTTTTTATGAAATAGAAAATAAAAATAGTAGTAGTTCAATAATACCAATGATTGTTGCTTGAGAAAAAAACGGAAAGATTAAATTGGCACGGATCTACGACAAACACCAATATGAATAAAATCAAAGAATTTGTAGAATCTAGCTCACGCGAAAGGCGCGTTCCTATCTGAACAGCATTTCCTTGACATCCCACCTAATAATAAAAACCATCCTTTATGATAGAAAGATTGATTATATACACCAATTTTAGGAATTCATGTTCATAGAAAATATCATTTTTTGACTTTTGATAACATCACGTTATCAAATAAAAACTATGATCTAAAATTTTAAAACATGCTCGGTCTGAAAGGTTTTTTTATTCATAGGAAACTGCTGCATCCTCCATATTCTCTAGAACTGTAGCTGATAGATTATTAATTTTTTCATGTTCTTTACATTTACTTGAGACGGAAAATTTTCAAAACAGACTATCTTGCACGAGGTTGAAATTCTTAACTAAATATTTTTATTTTAATAGCGAAGTTTCTACGTGTATTCAATTTATCGTCATTAAAACCATAGGTAATATTTTTTCTAGTTATCACTTCAAACGCGCCTGATAATTTTGGAGTACCCGATTATATCCTTTTTTTATACAAAAAATAATGTGGTTTTTTGCGTTAAACCAAATACGGTAGTGCATGTGTTCACTTAAAAAAAGCTTTATAGTTAGAAAAATCTTACCAACCATCCCCAATTTTAGAATCTGGTCAAAAACTAGTCCACGATTGTATTGGCTACGATATATATCCCATGGTCGGGTTTGTCCAAGGAAAACTGAATATTTAACATCTTGCATTGTCCAGTCGGTTCATTGTTCAGAGAAGTAAATCATACACAGGGTCTGCTCCACACGCCTCTCTTCTGTGCTGAGCTTTTGCTCGCGAGGAATTTATCGTAGTCCAGAACAAATAAATTAGAAACGAACCGTCTCAAACACCCGGTCACATAATGCTCTTCTTAGCATAATCAGATGACCCCTAGGAGAATTGCTCTCTTTATACGCGGTTATTGTGTTTCTTCCAGCAGTGAAAATGCAAACGTTTTTAATTACAAGTGAAAGAGAAATTTATGTGGGTTTCTTTTATTTAGACGGTTGATTTTGTAATTGTTTGCCTGTGTTAGATTAATCTAGAAAACTCGTCTGGTAATAAAACCGAGGAAGAACAGTTAACTAGAGATAATCGTTTAACTGTAATCATCTCATTAAAATAAAGTAACAGAAAATGACCACGAAACAGTAGAAAAACTTTATAATGAAAAACAAAATTACCGCATGGTTAACGCACAGACATTATCAACCGTGATCATTTCTTTATTTATTTTATTTACTTTTTCAATGCAAAAATAAATTAAGTTAACTAAACTAACCCTATTTTCAATTAAGCAATAAATATGAGTCACAATAATAAACTTTTGACAAATAGAAATTTATGTCAAGTAACATGGGGTTGATTATTTTTTTGTTTAAATTCACCGGTTCATATGCAAAAAAATAAATATTCAACGGCCTTTTCGGCAAATTGGTAAACCGTTGCCGGGGTTAAATTTAGACCGTAACATTTAGCCAAAACTAAACGGGTTAGATCAGAGGGGATCAAGTTTGATTAACCGAGTTCGAAGAGATCGATTCGGTTAAAAATAAACATCAAATTCAATGTGCAATGTAAAACCTAGCAATCTCTGAATAACTAATTCAACGAAAACCGTCATTAAAATAAGTAATGTGATGATTATTGTGTATTCTTAACAAATAAAATTAAACCATAATTGTTTCATTTATAATTTAATCTTGCAATATCTTTGTTCTTAACGACTATTACAAAAACAATTTAGGTATGTTTATTTTTCATTTTTCAAAAGATAATTTGAAATACTAACATTTTGTTTAAAATAGTAGAATATTATTATTTGTCATAATAATAACTAGGTCATCAGTTGATACGATCGCTCTTCTCTTGTAAAGATATTTATTTAGAAATCGTGAAATGCGGTCTGGTGTGATGTAGGTTTGAGAAAAACATTTTCTTTATCGTATCAAAATTTCGATATTTATCGATACCATCTTGAGGGCTCGAAGCTGTTTGTCTTCTGTGTAAATGTGCCATTCTTGCGTGTCGTGTCGAGAGGGCACTCTAGAGATAAATAAAATATTATGATATTTGCTGTTCGAGCAAATTTAGCAGAGCACTTTAAAATAAAATATGGTGTACTGTGCTAAGTCAAGAGCAAAGGTGTAAAGAATAATTGATTTATTCAAGCTGGAAAGTCTTGAGACAACTGGAACGAAAACATCTTTTACATGGAAATCTATGCAAACGAAGACTATATTTTTTACCAGCTCTTAGATAAAAAAATTACAATCTTATACCGGATGAGATTAATGAAAGAGAAAAACATGCTGTCTCATCAAAAATCCTGCAATGATGACACGTTAATTCACTACAATAATTGCTACATGGTTATGAATATATTTTGTAACTTCCATTCCTCTACACTACATGAGAAATGAGAGGAAAACATATGTATTGATAACCGTCAATAATTATTAGTGACAGACAGCACTTCTATCCTGTATCTAATAGTTTGTGATTTCCTGTCACTAGAGGTTCTACTGTCTTGGTTAATGATCATAAAGTTTTTTTATCCAAATATTAATCCGTTTTTATACAAAAACGCACTCATTGTACAAAATTGTAATTTTTTTTAGCAAACTCCTTAACTGTATTTTTACCAATTTTATATTTGTTGAAATCTTATCTAAATGACATCTTCAGAATGAGGCACGGCAACGAGTTATCTGAAGTGCAGGCAGATACCATCACCACTGAAATTTTGTCCTCCAACTTGAATAATATTCAAGCTACATCCAACATCCGAGTATGCTTAGACAGCATTAGAATGTATGAAACGACAAACTTAAAAAAATGGGACAACTACGAAGAATTTTATTGCCAAAATGAAGCTCGACACTCAAAACTTAACTAACCTAACAAGATATTACTCTGACCACTTTGGACAGTGTGGAGTGGAACTGTGGGGTGCTGTTAAACCATCTAATGTTTGGCGCATCCAACTGTTTCCATCAAAGATTTTTAGACAAATCGTCAAAGCTAGTTAGTACGTCACTAGCTTTCCGCAACGACCCCAATTTTTTTATTATTTCTTAACTGATCCGTTCTACACCTTTTATACTAACCCCTAGATCCACCCTAACACTAGTGCTTTAGCACTGTCTACACTCTCCCATCCCGAGAACCCGCCACATCGACAATGGCCTCTAGTCCTCCCTGCCCCTTAATCCCGCATATTGAGTGGAAGCATTGGCTGGTTCTATCTTCCGGGTGTCTTAGTCGTAGTGCTAGGACCTGCCACAAAAAACCGTTTGATATCTATATGTATATGTGAAATATGTATAGGATAAAAATAAAATAATTATAAAAAAATGTTTCCACAAGGACTATATCCAATGTTTTGAATAACCATTTCGTTAAAATGTTGCGAGATCTATTCATATAATAAAATTTTTATCAAAACGTATCGAAAGACTACCTGTTGTTTACTGGTATTTCTATTTTTGTTATGAATGTTAATAATTGTGCTACTCGCAGTTAAAAGTTTTTAGTTAAAAGTAAAATAAAAAGAAAAAACTAACCAACACAACCATGCCTCACCATACAAATATTTATAAATTTTTAATTCCTATGTTAAACAAAGGTAAATAATTTTATTAATACAATAAGACCTATTAACTTAACAAACTAGGATTAACTTAATTATTCAATCAAATCTAAACCTTTTGGATATTGTTGGATCAAAACAATAAATCTGTTTACTCGTTCAACATTCGATTGATAATTAGTACTAAACAGACATTTCTGTAATTATTTATGTTTGTTAGAATTATAATTCAACAATCGAAAATTTGTTCTGAAATGATAATCTCAACGGACAGATTAATAATGTTACCTTAGTCATTTTAGATTAGTTAAGCTAACCAATTTAAGTAAAATTAGTTTAAATGTTCAATTTTGACTTGTTTTATATTTTTAGACTGTTTCTCACTGGCAAACGGTTTCTACCCTGCGGTGAAATTTTTATGTCATTTTACTTTGTACAACTTCATTTTGTCACTAAATAAAGATTATTATTATATTTTTACTAGTTAATCTAAAGTAATATATCTAATATGTATTACCCAGGAGATAATCTGTATTTAATGCACAGGAATTTCGTTTTATATGCAAAACTTTAGTGTCGAAAAATTATATATTTTAATTTTTTTAAGGGGTTTTGCAAACAGCAACGGTCCTGTTAACCTCAAGGTTTCAGTTTGCGGCTGAGATTTGAACCCAGCACCCTTACAGTGATTAGTCGCCGGGACGTGCAAACGCTCTATCCCCTGGGGCCAACGATTTTATTTTGGAAAATGAAAATTGAACGCATACTCCGTCTAGATATGTGAGGTAACCGGTCATCCATACGCTTCTCAGGCTGTTATGAGTTGAAGACCAATCTTTTTCAACATCTTTAATCAAACTTCCGTTCATTGTCTCGAACATCAAAACAAAGAATATCTCAAGAATTCGAGAGGATTCGATTCTCAGGCCAGGGAGGAAATCAATGTTCATTATCGAAACCTATTTTCCCAACTTTCTCGGTCCAACGTCACATGATAAAGGCCATTCAAGTACAAGTCACACGCTGGTGTGTAAACGGTCGTGGATGCCGTCTAAACTGGATTCAAAGCACGTTCCCAAGACAGAGCCGCACCTGAAATTTCCAGTTCCGCCATTGGTGGCCCTAGGCCCGTCATACCGGGACTTCCGATTTATAGGTTTAATCAAGGTAAGTGTTCCTCTCTAGAGGAATCAATGGATCAAATGCGTTTATTGTAATAAAAATCTGTTTTCTCTCCTGTTTTCCTTTTTATTAATGTCCTTATTTTTCTGGAAAATTGCTATTTCCAACCATTCATTGTGTTATTCTTGAACAGATCTGGCTCTACATTTCACAAGGCCTAGAAATAGAGAACAACAATGTATGATGGAAAACACATTCTAGATTGTCAGTACATTAATACATTCTTACTGGGAAATATTTCATTAAAAATGAGTAATCTTCGAGAATATGTTTTTTCTTAATTACATTCTTGATTTATAATTATCAATTGGGCATATTAAAAAATTCCTAGTAATAAATGTCATACCAAACAATGTAATGTATAATACGCAATTAGATATTTAGAAATTTTGTAAAATAACAAATAATATAAACCTAAAATATAAATTTTACAAATTATAAATTGAAACAAAATTAGTTTGTTTTTCATGAAAATATACAAAATTAGAAAAATATATAAAAATTTATATTATTTAAAAATTACTTTGTGCATAAAAGAACGAGCGAGTGGCGTGAGTGAGAGGATAGAGAAATGTAGAGAGAGTGAAAGAGAGAAATGTTATCATGGAATTATTTAGAAATAATCGTCACATTTTAAGCTGATCAAAAATTTCAAACAGCAAAACTACTTATGTTAATGAAAATAAACATGAGCCAGATTATTTCCTCGTACTTGGTAATGTTTCTGCTAGGAGAGTTTATACGTTTTTCCCATTGTTCATCAAGAGGAAACAAGATGTTTTAATTAAAATAGACAATGTTCTCTTATACACGCCTTTATTTTCTCTACGACAGACAGGAAAATTTTCCAATAAATATGACTTTTTGAGTTTTCTTGATGTTTAAGTTTATTTTTTAATTTTATATGTAAACCGTAAAAAATATCTGACTTGTTTGAAGTTGCTCCATCCTTAGTTCATTAACAGTTTGTATATTAAATTGCCAAAAAATTTAAGTGAACTCAATCACTACTTATTAACTAAAAAATAAATAACTCCTACTAAGAAAATTTTAAGTTGGTTTTCTTTATTTGTTACTTTTCACTTTTTCGTTAGATTTCTTAATTTTTTTATTTTCGTTATTTAAGGAGTAATTCACTTGTAAAGATAAAAAAATCTATTTCTTTTTTTGGAAAAAAATACTAAAAGCCTATGCGCACATTTTGCAATATTATTTTAGTAGCTAATTTTATACCCCTCCGGCTGGTTAGTCGGGTAGAGATAACATAATTTCTACAGCTGAAAACATAAAAACAAATACCTTTATTTACTGAAATTTAAAAAAACTTTTATAAAATGTTCAGGATTACTTATACATGAATAATTTATATGTTTATAAGTTCGTGACTGGACAAACCATTTTTCCGGTCATAGATTTCGAGCATAGGGCAAAGTGAAATATTAAGTTTATATCTTAATAAATTTCTTTGGATTCAACTTCGTCAAAAGGTTGCTTTAGGACGTCGGTGAATTTATATTGCTCTCTTCCGACTTTTCTACCTCCAATCAATAATTCTCTCACATGCATGTTGCACATCTAGCATTTCATGTGTCTCTTATCGAAGGGCAATTCCCAATCCGCCATACTATAAATTCGTAACCTGAGGTAAAAAATTTCTTACTTTTCATACAACCAAAATAGTAAATATTGTAGAACTTGAACTACAGTAAGATAAACTTCTAGATGTAGACGGATAAACAAAATGTTCTATGCTCAGACGAGTGGTTATTGAAGTGGACAGTTCCGGGTATATATTTTACGTCAAAACCGACAATGTTTACCTTACGTTCTTACGCATTTGAAAAAAAAATTTCGCTTGATCATTATTAAGAAAACCGCTACGACATAGAAAGAGTAAAGGACCAACAGAGTAAAATAATTAAAATAAAATTATAATAACAAATAACTTTGTTAATATTGAATTAACAATTCTATTTTAAAAATATTAACATCGACACATATAATTTCTCATAAATTTCATTCAAAACAATGGCGTCGGCGAAAGTTTTTTAAAAAATACTTTGAAGTTTTGTCTGAAACTAGTTGACTTTTTTCTAAATCCCTGTAGCTATATAACAGTTACAACTATGTATTTTTATTTAATAAATGAAGCTGAGGAAAAATAGAACATATACAATAAAAACCTTTTATTTAAACACTTAATTTTTTCGTTTTAGAAACATTGAATTTTTCTCCCGTCTAATGGTGTAACAAAAAAAATTCTTTTTACTATATTTTACCGTTTCTAAAAAAAATGGGCAGGATATGAAGAAACGATATTATCATGGAATAAATATACAATAAAACCCTAAAACAAGATTTTAACACTGCCAACCCGATAAAAAAAGTTATGATTTAAAACATATTAACTTTCAAGTACTTTGAGGCAACGTTGTATCATTAATCAAATTAAATAAAACCGAGGTACCATTTCCAAGAGGGCCATTACCCTTTAATTGGTATTGAGAAACAGAAAAGTTTGCAAAAACATATTAAATAATCCTGAAGCTTGTTTATTTAAAAACGTTTAATTTTAGGTTGAACGTTTTTGTGCTGGATTAAATTTAACTAAAGACAAAAAACACATAACATACATAATAAAATTTACATTTGTTTATACATATAATTTACTACATACATTATATATATTTTTTTAAGAACTTTTCAATACTTTTTTAATTAATGATGCTATGAAAATATAAAAAATCTGGCCTAATCATGGTTTCTCTTTGTTAAAGGAAAACTCATAAAAAATAACTGGTTATAATTCTAAATTTTCTTTTCGTCTGTTACTTTTTATTTTAACTTTTGGAAATAAGATTGTTTTATTGAGTATTTGAGCTAATACATTTTCTTGGTTTTCTGAAGTTAATTTTTTGTAAAACAAGGTTTATGTTCAAATATAAACATACAATACTCTTACTTAATTGGCATTCTACTTTTAAAAATGCTTTAATTTTGAATAAAATCTATTTTTGTGTTTATCTGTTTTTTTAATCATTTCACTGCATTACATTTAATAGATAAACTGAATAAAGTAATAAATTGAATTTAGCTTCAAATCATCTTGTTTTCTAAAAGAAGTCAGAATAAAGAAGGATTTATAAATTAATAAAGCTTCGTTTTAAGGTTAAACCTATTAACCTACAACTGCAAATCCCAGCGACCAATTTCAACCGTAGGCCTTAAGATTCGGCTTCACAGAACTACTGAAACAAAGACGTGGATTTACTGTGAGATTGGTTCATTAGTAATTCCGTTGGGTGAGGGAAATTCCGAACTAATCGAGAACAGCGTGACCGCATTTCAATTTATTTACATCACCATTACGCAATGGAAATTCTACTAACAGAAGGCATCTGTTTAAAAATATATTTCAGACAAGATTAATTGAAAAATTAAAAATTCTAATAGTTAATTTTTTCCATTAGTTTTGTGTGTCTTCAGACCAATGTGATCAATTAATTTTTATGTTTTCTGTTCCAGTGTCCTTCAGCCATGGGCTTAAATGTTACCAGTGTGGCCAATACACAGACGGCGTCGGCTCTATCACACCTTGTCTCAACTTCACAGAAGACAATCTGAAAGAATGCCCTAGCAATAAAAACCAAAATTGCATAGTAAGTCAAACAAATATTTGTGAATTTTTTCTAGGTGATCAATTTAATTAAGAAAGCGTGTTTCCCCTGCCAGAATGAAGGAAGAATAAAAAGTCATAAAAATCCATAATGCAAGTTGAACATGCAAAAGTAGAGGGCACTCTTCGCTATAAAAGACGTTCTAGAAGCCTTTGTACTAAATAACTTTTATTGGAATCCTTGAGCTTTCTTTAAGTTGGGTTCTTATCTGCTCATTTAGAATCCACTTTACTTCCTTTAGCTCAGACCCAAAGAAATCTCATTTCCGTCTGGCGAGGACAGTACCTTATAGAACCTGCAATCATTATATTTTCCTCACATCTATTTACCGAATTATTTTTTGGTAATGAAAGATTATCCAAAGATTTACAAACCAGAATAAAATAGTTTTTCCAAATAAACTAAACTTTTCAACTCTTTTGTAGGTTTTCTTTCATCTTGGCCTACATGGTATTCGAAACTCCTTTGTTTTCCCAGTACAGAAAGTTTCCCCTTTTAGCCCTTTGACCCTTCTTTAAACTCTGTACCTGGAGAAAAAACAGATTTTTCCGCCCGACCCCTATTTTATGTATGAGCATCACCACCAATTTCATATACTTTTATTTATTTATTTTAGACGGAAAAACAAAGCAGACACGGTAAAGTTTCTTTCCAGTTCACTATCGCCTTCAGCAAAACGTGTTCACACAAAATAAAAAGTCTCATGGTTTTCAAAATAATATTATAATAATATAACTTGAGTTACTATTCAAATAATGCAAACACAAAATGGTAAATGCTCCGATAACCAAACAGTTATGAAGAAATAAAATCACGAACAAACGGAAAGAAAAAAAAAATGTTTTGCCAGAAAATTTACATTATTCTAAAAATCATGGCCCTCGTTTACAATTTGAATTAAAATTATGCAATATATTTTTAGCTTTTATTTGTTATTACTTTAATGATTGTATTAAGTAAATCCGACATAAAATCATACCCCTACTTGGTCAAAAATCCCATTCAACAAATTTTTTCCCACTGTTTCCACAAAAGAAATTTTTCCCCATAATTTGTTTTATTACAATTTACTTTTTTTAACTTTTTTATGCAAAAACTCAATTATTATACGTTAAAAAACGTGAAACTTTAATTAATATACAAAAATATATACGTATTAAGTTATATTACAAGTGGGCGGAATTTTTGGTTGTCAGTGTAGAACAACTCACATTCAGTACGCGTTCACATTCATACACATTGCGTTCATTCTTTTCAGTGGATGGAGTACTCAATATTCCCTTGTTGACGTGCATACAATAACAGACTAATCTAATTGGGATCGCATAGTTTACGAGGGTTCGCAACAGCAGAGGTCATACCTCAGGGTACCGATGGAAAACTCATTTGTAAGTATGTCGGGTTCGAATGCAGTGCCGCTGGATTCGAAGTCGGACTTACAGGGATAATCGTTGCGGCCACCGACCCCCCCCCCCCCCATGCTCGGTTATTGAATCATTTAAAGGAGAAGATGCTTAGTGATAACATTCACATCCTCAACGTTTCTGCTGTATTGCTTAATTATTTTTCATTCTGATTGTCTTATTTAAATTCATATTTATAAATAAAATCTATACATACACAACTTTTGTCAAATTTCCATTTCAAATTTATCTTATTTCCGCAAATCTAATAGGATTCTAGAGCAACAAAATAAATCCAATTAAGTGGCGATAAATTACAAAAGATAATTTGAAGGAGTTATAGGAAATATCGAAAGACGGAAACTCAATGGAATCCAATTAAGAAACGTGTTGAAACTGGTGGAGCTTATAACGCCAGCGCTCACAGCAAATTACGACCAACAATTTTTAGAGTAACCAACAGAGAAAAGATTCCAATCTTCCAATACCTGTGCCAATTACAGTTTTATTGTAACTGTTATAAAACGTATCAGTATCTATAATAAACCACTACTAATGGTTCATGGTGATCTAATTCGCATGTGGTATGAATATTTAATAAAAAACTACCCGTCTTGTAATGTATCAGAAATAAAATGGTTTTATTATTGTAATAATGCAACATATCTTGTTAATCTATGCACTTAGTATGGATCAATCAATTTAAAATTTACCATACGTTATACTTTATACTTACGACCCCAACAGTGTTTACAAAAGGTGACAACACCAAACTCAATTGGTGGTCTCAAAATGTAAAAACTTGTTTCCTTTATGCAAATAGTTCTTTCACCAACTCTGAAGGTTTCAAGTATTGTTTACTGTCTGCATGGGTTCTAAGGCCAACGCCTTTTTTGTCTGCTGCAAAAGTTAGATAAAATACGTACAGATAAGAGTTTTTCGATTTGTAGTAAATAATTTGGGAGGAAAGTAATTAATGATAGTATTATAATATTTTTCAGATGAAGAACATGCTTAGATCTTTGTGAGTGCCATATATTCGATACTAAGAAAGAATCGTCGAAAAATGTTCTAAATCTGAGCAGTTTAGATCTAAAGAAGTATTGAGGGTTTCGAGCATTCAAGGATGTTGCAGCTTCACGCAAAACCTTTATTTCATAACGATGGATTTTATTTAACATCAGCATAGAAGATTTTGAACTCATATTGTCCTAACTTCTTTATTCTTTAAGTCGTATAAGTTGGTTTATATACTTCACTTGGTCTCCCACTGTGTCTTCAGTTGGACGAGTAATATTAACCTTATTGAATTATATCAGGTAGAACATTTTAACATATGTGTTATGTTTCGTGACCGTTAATGATTATTTGGAGGTCGTGAGATAAGGTCTGGTGAGGCGTAGATTTAGTACAGTTCATCCAGGACACAACGAAGTTAGTTTTAACGATTGTAGGATTTCAAAGTTATGTGTTGAATATTAACAAAAATATTTCTTTTTGAACTAATTAAATTAGTCTATCGTTAAACCTTGTTTTAAACTGTTGCCGTCAAACTATAAATCCACTCACATCTAATTATACAGAATGGGTAAATTTAACAATTTAAGAAGGTAGGCGGCTAAAGCAATAATTAAAATTACCGAGTTCACAGTCACCTCTCCAAAATTTACATCCGGCGAAGATCCCGCATAGCAAGACTTTGGAGGAAAATTGCCAAGAAAGAGGACGTTAATGTTTGCAAATCGTAAATTTTAAAAAATGTATTCCTAATTATTTTGTAGTTCGAGTAGTGTGACATGTTTTTTAAAGTGTAGGTTGCGTAATTTCTTGGGGTAAATTTAATTTTTCACATTCTATTTTTTACTCATTTTAATTTGTATGAGGATAGGTAATTTTTTGTGGCTTTTTTGTGCAAATTTTTCAAATGGAATAAGTATTATTGTTAATAACGATAGGTTATATTAGAAAATTAAAAACCTAACGAGTCTGGCAGCAAAATCAGTACACCCAGTACGGAATTACTTTCTATCGTTATAAAGGTCAACCGTGAACTTGTTTTATTAATGCTTTTAGTTTTTTCACGGACTTCGTGAGTGTTATCTCTCTACTGGAGAAGACTCTCATTCACTTTACATGAGAAGAGACACCTGCTCTCTGACAGCACTATTACCATACACAACGCGGACATTTCTCCGGGTCTGACTAGCGTTTCTCCTATTCTGAGAAAGAAAGAATTTTATTATTTTCTTTCCAATACCAATGTGTTTGAAGAATTTACATATATATAAAATGTCTATAAAAAAAACAAAAGAAAATGCCGATTTCGAATATTTGACATTATTATTATTCAGATATCGTGAGATGCGGTCTGGTGTGATGTAGGTATCACATAAATATTTTCTTTGTCGTGCCAACGTTTCGATCTTTTATTGAGATCATCTTCAGGGCCTGGGATTTACAACCAATCATAGATCGAAACGTTGGCACGAAAAAGAAAATGTTTTTCTGATACCTACATCACACCAGACCGCATCTCACGATATCTGAATAATTATCCGTTAACGGTCACTAATCTCTACACATTTGACATTATAGCAATATAGCTTTAAATCAAGAATTCCATATATTAAAGATATATTAAATTTCAATGTATATATACATATTATTTATATATATTGTATATATATTTTATATATATATATATATATAT
>CM077106.1:30491290-30569617 GCA_039619505.1 Cimex hemipterus | reverse complement strand
ACTCGTATATAACTTATATATATATATATATATATATATATATATATATATATCCTTTTCTATATGTGGTAACTAATGGGGGGAAATATAGGTAATTGTACATTAATATGACATATGTAATTAGTGGTTTTGTAAAGCTTTAAGTTACTGCACGATTTACCCACTGTTTGTATTCCACGAATATTGCCTTGTCAACCCAATTGCCAAAGTGTCAACTTAGTTGCATTTTTCCTACCACTATCTAGAAGTTCTATACTAAAATAATCAAGGTCTATTTGGTATTGTCAAACTTTTTAGTAATATATACCTATGAACCACTAATTAATATTTTTAATATATATTTTTAAAAAAATATGAAATTTATTTACAATTTACGAATCTGTGGTTTTTTGTAATTGAGTTAAATCCGCTCGTGACACTGACATTTTCATCTTAACAAAACCTTAGATAAAAATAATATTGAATTAAATATTGAGAGTACATGACCAGTGCAATTTATTACCAACATATATATGATATTTGTTACGGAAAGCACAATGATGTTTGACTGTTGGGTGGGGCTAGTAAGTTTAGCTGTATGTTATTCAGTATTCCTTACATCTTTCTCATTCTATGTATTGCTTATTTAACAGACAAATAACTGAATGTTGCAAACAATTTTGTGTATTTTAAGATTCTTGTATTTAGTAAAAAATGTCGTTGTCTGCTACAATCCGAGATCTAGTTCGACAAGGCGCCCATCCGAAACATTTATTGGTATTCAACCTCAACATACATTAAGATCTCGCCAAAGCACATATATAACCCGGGCGCAGTTGAATGATATATCTTTTTAGGGTTAGATTTTGCTGAGGGCGGTTTCCTCCCTTGGTGTGGGTTAACTGTGATACGAAGAGCGTTATATCGCCCTTAGCACAGCCGGTGTGCCAGGGGTCTCTGGATACAAAATCGGCTAAGGGCGGAAGGGGCGGAGACCCTTTCCTCTGGGTTAGACGCATTTGAAAGTGAGATTCCACCACGTTCCCCACTCGGTTTTCTATCTCGAATGAATGCCCACCGGGGAAGAGATATTCTAACCCCCTCATTTCTTTTCATAGATAGAATCAATCGTTTGGACAAATTGGTCATTTTTATTACCTCTATAACAATAAACGTATGATGTCAGGACGTAATGCTGTCTTCTTTTTCTGATGATCTCGGAAAAGTCTTGTTTCGAGGATAATAAGGGGATGTGACATGGTAACTTCCGGATGGCTCATCAAGAAATTTTGTAAAATATTTAATGCGTTATGAATGATACTATTAAAGTTGAAAATACAGTGTAACAAAATGTTACAAGACGTACGATCATAGACTTGAATGATACAGTTTTTAGGTGATGGAAAAATATTAGACAAAGATTTTAAGTGGGCTGGCAAGAATTGCTCATCAATCATTACCAGAATTCTTAATACGGTTAGCTTATTTTAGGGAATAATTGTAACTATATAAACTTCAGAAAAAATTAGTATTTATAATTTTAGTTTCAAAAGTATCCCTAATCGACCACTACACAATTTTCTATGGAACAGTAAAATTAAATGATTTTGATTTACGTGGGTAAGTTTTCTAGCACGTGAAAACATAAGATATTTAGGGGCGTCTGTGGCCGCAACGGTTTAGACGATATCAAGGCGTTCATCACTCTAAGGTAAAGGTCTTGGGTTCAAATCCGAAGCCCCTGCAAAAAATGAATCTAACTTCTTGTCTAAAAACAATACAACTGAATTGTAGATGTAATCATATTGTTAACTGGCGAACCGCGCTTTAACTTATTCTTACAGAAGCATAGAACATAGAGAACCAGCCATAGAGAAAATAGTTTGCAGATGCAGTGCGTAGAAAATAGCAGCTATGAATGCTTTTTTATAACGTAATTTATTTTACTGAGTTATTAATGCAGGCAATCTTCACTACGATCGTTTTTCTCTCATAAACCAACTTTCTCCAAAACCAATTTGTTAGAATTGCCTCTTGAAAAGAAAAAAAATCATGACATCCATTGTTTTATGTTGGTAAAGATTGAGTAATAATTTGAGGAATGGGCAATCGTATTTTCCTAAAATTGATTCCGAATTCAAAATTTTTATCTGCAAGGCATAGTATTGTCCTTTTTAATGAAACACTTACTGGCGATAATAGGTACAATTTTGAGTGGTAATAATAATATGAATGAACGAACTCTCAATTTTACTATAGTTTTTAGTTAATTAGTTTTCAGTCTTCCTTGTAGACGTGTTTGAACTTGTTGATTTTTTAATGTAGTGTAAGAATACGTAAGATGGATAAAGGATACATTTTATTAAATGAGGTTATATAAATGAAAAATTCCAACCAAAACAGTGTTAAGTGAAGTAAAACAAAAATATTTGGATTAAAAAAATGGAATTTGGATTCACTTTAAGCAATTTAAAACCCTTAAATACAAATTATCATAGCAATGAAAATGATAAATTTATTACAACCGTCAGAAAATTCAGGATGTTTCTTTCAGCCTTTGTCAACAAGATCTATGCTTTTTTAAAAGAGAGGTATAAGGATAAAACGAACGAAATCTCCGCGAAACGATTTATTTTTAATCCCTAATTCTTATTTATTTCCGAAAGCCAAATATGTGCAATTGCATTTAGTTCGTAGTGTTCAAAACCCAATGTAATTTTTCATTTAGATCGGTGAGATGCTTTATATTGATAACTTTTCTCTTCATTTTTAGAGGCAAACCATTTGATAATTTTTTTCTGTAGGTTTTCTTCAACAAATTCATTCAGAATAAATTTCGAGTGCAGAAAATTAATGTAAAGTTTGTTTCTTGATAACAAAAATATATTTTGATATTTTGACAATGGTAGAGTAGTTAATGCAACAAAGTGGTGTCGGTTAATAAATGGGAACGAGATAAAAATAACATGTTTGGGATGTTTTTGTTGATATCATCCTTTTTATCACACTTAAAATAACGAAAATCTAAAGTTCGTTCAGAAAGACTGAAAGAAGATAAATAATCCATTCTAACGGAAATGGTACACTTTAACATATATTTTTTGACGCAGTAACACCAAAAAGTTTTACATAAAATCGATGACCCCACACCAGTTGCCTCCCCTTGTTGGAAGGGAATTTCGAACAGAATCCTATTCAAACATTTTTATTTTTATACATATCATCATGTTTACATTATATTCACATATAGTAGTGTAGTAATCTTTCATTAAAAATTTTAAACACGGTACAAGCTTACGCGATGCGAAATGTACCATTCATTTATCATTCGTCTTTAGCCTTTTGTAATAAAAAATTATAACAATAGAGAATTGATATCAACTTAAAATTTGTACACATTGATGATGACCACACATAACTAATCCCAATAAAACGACTAAATGCCTTATAATTTTCCCTGTAAAAGTATACAGAATGTAAAAGACATTCTAGTGGGAAATTTATAAAATGGTTCTTTACTAAGACTGAAAGTTTAAAATTGCACATAGGGAAAAGATTTTTTTATGATTTCATGTGAAACAAATGTCTTTAAAAAACACATATTTACTTAATTGTGGAATTTGACGATATTAATTATTCCAATTAATTATTATTATTAATCTAAGGTTTTTGTTTGAGATGAAAAATTAGTGTCTCTAGGAGTTGGTTTCTGAGGGGATCGAAAGTCAATGAGCCGAAGGTCGTGGGTTCAAACGAAAACCTTAGATTTAAAGAAAAAATAATTGTAACAATTAATATCGTCAATTATATTCGATAGGAGTTGGGTAGAGCAATGGTGTATTGAGCCGTCGGTCGTGGGTTCGAATCCCGCTAGAGACTTAGAGGCATTAATTTTATATCTCAACTAAAAGCCTTAGATAAAAAGAATAGTTAATTGGAATTTTAAAAAAAAATCGTTTTTGCCGAACCTGGTAGGGTCAAAATTGTCACTTTTTGAAATAATTTTTCAAATATTCATCCCCTAATTTTGAATATCCACGTTTAGTCTGTCACTATTGTCTAAAATGAAATTTGGTGTATTTTTCCTATGCTGGCTCAATGTTAATAATTCAACAGTTCAATCTATTTTATTACTTGAAGAGACTGAACCGTTTTTTAATATGACGTCTACAAACGTTTTTTTTCCTATTTGTTTGGTTTCCGATATTAGTGTTCCATAACTCATACGGAATATGGGCCGATTTAAATAAAAGTAAGGATTATACCGAAGTATTAAGGTTTTTCTCATGATCAAGCCTCATCCTCCTCTGGCAGTTTAAATCTTTGTTTTTTTAATTTGTAAAGACCAAATTATATATATAAAAAAATCCCATTTCACCTATTTAAATAAACAAATGTCAGAGGCGCATTCCAACCGCTCCCATGATCCATCGGGTTCCTTATCGATAGGGCATTGCGAGAAAATAAAAACAAAAGGATATTCCGAGTTTGGAGCTCCAGGAAAGTGCTTGCTGCGTCCGGTGAGTCTATTCCTATTTTTCCTGTGAAAATAAAATCATTTTCCTTCCCATCTTCTGGGAGTGCGCCCGCTCCTTTCATAAAAAAATAGATAACTTTTTGTTTAATAGAATTATTGTAATATTTTTTTTAAAAAAGAGCCTTGTACATTTTGTTTATGTTTGGAGAAGCAAATAAGTTCATTTTTCCTGTAGTTTCATTCTTTTCATTTTGGTTCAGAGTAGTATTTTATTTTTTTTTAATAAAAGCGATTTTTTTTATGTTCCAAACTTTTATTTTATTTCTTTTTCCTCTTTAAACTTTGATTTGTGGGCATACTTGAAGCCCAAGTCATTTCAGAATTCTCATAGCCCGTTAATGCGGGCGCACTCCCAGAAGATGGGAAGGAAAATGATTTTATTTTCACAGGAAAAATAGGAATAGACTCACCGGACGCAGCAAGCACTTTCCTGAAGCTCCAAACTCGGAATATCCTTTTGTTTTTATTTTCTCGCAATGCCCTATCGATAAGGAACCCGATGGATCATGGGAGCGGTTGGAATGCGCCTCTGACATTTGTTTATTTAAATAGGTGAAATGGGATTTTTTTATATATATAATTTGGTCTTTACAAATTTGTTATTTGTCTCCCTCTAGTTTTTGAAATAAAGCTCCTTTTTCTAAATTAGAATTTCGTAGGTTTTTGAATTAAGTTATAGAAAAATTATTATTTAAGTAAATTTTATTTATATTTATATGGTGTAAACTAAGAGCACATACAAATAATATTCTATAGTTGACAATCTAAAATAATGTAGATTTGAATTAATTCAAAACTGGAAATAATAGAAACAAATCTATGCTTTAAAGAAGGATGGTAATAAATCAACAGCTTGCTCAGGATGGTATTTTTCTCTTTGTTAAAACAACTAATCCCACCAGACAATATAATCTCTTGTTCTCCCCTGGTGGAAAGTATTGGAGTAATATCAACGGTTGGGAATCTCTTAAAACTCAGCGAATTTTGCGGCTTTGCCCAGGGCGAAAGGTTCCTTAAGCAGTCGGCACACGATCTAGGGGGCTAAAGCAATTAGACAACCGACAGCATCGTCAGTTGTGACAAGTCTGATGAAACAAGTATTGCGGCCCCTTCACTCTGATTCCAAAAGAAGTCATGTACATAAAAAAACATTTGCTCATCGTATTGCTTCTATTCTTCAAGAGCAAAAACCTCTTACTCCAAGTCCAGTTAAAGTTAATTTAAAATAGTTTTATTTTTTGAAAAATATGATGTTCAGTTGTATAAAAAATATAACGTAAAAAGTTAAGGAACAAAACAGAGAAAAATTCAACATTGCTAAATAAATGGGTAATAAAAGTAAAACTTAATTAATTGAAACAGTACGGGTTCTTAACAAACAAAATTTTTAACGCACAATTTATTGTAAACGAGTTCGTCAAATTGATCATTTTTTCACATTTAATTTAAAACGTATCGTGATTAACTTTAAGAAAATGGTAAGTAAATATTTTAGGATTAAATAATTTGGTACCTCGAGTTGCTTTTGGGAGGCCGCTCTAACCATTTTATCCATACGTTATTATTCACTTTATAAAAACAAACAATTCTTTTTTCGTCTATGCTTCATTTTGAGGCAGATCTTTTTTATTTAAGTACTAGACTACCAAGTGATAAGTATATTGAGTCATAATTGATGGGTCATATTTTTAACGTTATTAACTAGCCAGATTTTGAGATTAAATTAAATTTTTTATCCAACATTTATTCATCCTTAATTTTTGAAGGATATTTGAGTGAAAAAATAAGGTAGTATAAAATACTCTCTCTAATCAAATTTGTTACTTGGTGTGGTTGGAGTAGCCGACTGGTTAGACTCTCCTATCGTAGACTCCGCGGTCGTGGGTTCGATTCTTACTGTCCACTCAGGAATATTCTTTCATGCTCCCTTTCCCCCATATAAAGGCACGTGGCACTCGAACGGTTTCTGGCTGTCGGGAAATATTAGGCTGTTAAAAACAAAATTGTCCTTTATCTGAAAAGGTTTATAAATTGGAGGGAACGTTCATTGATTGATAAGAAGTAAATAAGTTAACTTCACGACAATAATCTCACTGGTACAGTTTAATTTAATGGCAGCAATTTCCTGGGGCACTATCGTTGTCATCAAATAATACTTTTGTTGTATAACACTCAAAAATGAATGAATAAAATAAAGACTGCTACAAGTATGTTTGGGCATTAAAATTACTATTTGTTGATATTATTTTTGTTAAAAATGTCAAAACATGTATTTTTCATTAAAGCATACTGCTTTTAAAATATATTTTTCATATACTTTGACTTTTTAACAGTTAGAGCTACTGTGGATCATTGTCATTAAAATCAAGTTTTGTCTTACTCCAAAGCTCACAATAATAAGCAGTATGAATGGGACACTCGTGTGCAAAATAATTGTAAAATTCTATACAGAAAAAAAACCTGGCTGTCATAGGGTTATAAAGATTTTGCTAAGATAATACTTCTAACCAAGAAAGTTCTGCAATGCGTGAAAGCTCCTAGGAGATTTGAAATCGAATCGAATTCTGTTCTGGTGTCAAAAGGTGAAGGCCCTATCTGGCACAAACACTTTGGGACTGTGGTTTATCGTAGCTGCCATAGCTTATTCTTCTTTTTATTACATTAGGGTTACAGTGAGAATTCGATCGCTTTAATTTCGCAAATATTTTTTTTCAAAACTCTAACAGGGTGATTTTTGTTTTACACATATTTCTTATTTAACGTCCTTCATTAAATTTCTTATATCAGGGAAACGTTCGCCTTTGAAAATTCGTAACTAAATGTGTCGTGATTATTGTCCGAAAGTCGATGATTATTCAGAAATCGTGAGATGCGGTCGGCTGTGACGTAGGTTTTAGAAAAATATTTTCTTTATCGTGCCAACGTTTCAATCTTTGTCGCGATCATCTTCAGGGCCTGAGATGTACAATCATTGTTTAAATTAAACAAATACATGTAGGATGTGGAACAAAGTGAATTTATACAATGAAAAAAAAATTATATTCAATCACAGTGTTTGTTTTCGGCGGAATTGTGTAATTCTTGCGTGTCGTGTTGATAAGGCCAGTAATAAACTGATGTTTTTATGTTTATAAAGGTTTGATTTTTAAGGGGTGGGAAAGGGAGTCGATATAGAAAAGCATTGTTGTATAAGGAGTTGGCTTTTTTGAGGTGAAAAGAGCCGACGTTTGGTTATTAAGACTGTTCTTTTCAGGAATTGGCACAATTAGGCAGAAAACTGACTGAAAATAAAAAATAGATTTTTTGAATTTGATCTTTGATTTGTATAAATACACGTTTTTCCACATCCATCCTACTTGTAATTTTAAATGTAGACAATGTTTGTAAATCCCAGACCTGTAAATGATTTCCCATGAAACTAACTTCCCATCTTAATCGCTCCTTTTGAATTTTCCCTCCTTTTTGCCAATTTTTAAGTTAGTGCCCGAGTGGATCGAATTTAACGCTGCTCAAATGGTAGAGTAGCTGCGTATCCAGCCAAAGGTCGTGGGTTCGATCCTGCTCGCGTCATCTAATTTTTATCTCAACTAAAAACCTTAATTAATTGTCATATATTAATTGGTCATGCGGACCACGAAAAGATTGAGTGAGTGAGCTATAAAGAAAATGGATCATCAACATTAGCATATAAGTTGCTAATATATTTTTTGTAGTTGTAACACATAAAAGTAATAAAAAATTGTTTATAGGTAAAGTTATTTTTTAAGGTTTGTCCTAATATAAGACAATCATATGTTAGGTGCGTTTTGCTGCCTCCCCCAACAGATTTTTGTCGCCTCACCAAATACTCATTAAGTCGGACGACAAATGTGTCTGATTGTCTGCGTGGTGCAGATGGCAAGGGGATTGCACGAAGCACACCCAACATGAGAAAGATTAGAGTTTTAAATATCAGCAAACGACTTGAGGATCATTGATAATATCTTGATACAGTTAAAATGTGGATGCTATTTAAGAACAGTGAAATGTATTTAAACAAAAAAAAAGTTCATAATACAAGTAAGGCAATTAATTTTAGCGTTTCTTAATCATCGAAGTTATACAAATTTTTATGATCCACCAAGTCCATTTATTGAACTTCATACTTCAAATTTCCTGAAAGTAAAGGAAAAGACATCATAAACTTTTAACGGTAATGATTTATATTTTGAAATAGCAATGTTTACAAGCGGAGGCGGATCGTAATTTTCAGTGTAGACCGTAAATTGTTGTTGGATTAAACTTTCCCTGCCCGGTCCGGCCGATAGTCGGATTCCGCTTCCGTTCATTATACGAAGTTCTAAGTTCTGCAAATCCGCCAATTGACACGAGGGACTTTATTATTTTCGCAGTTCTCATTAAAATTCCATTTCCGTCAGATTTCCCACGAGGGGCGAGGGGTTTGGCAGCAAGGCTGCCGTTTGGGGATGGCCGGTGCGACATTCCAACCCAGAAGTAAAAGAATAATCACTCCCTTTTGACTAAAGTCGTTAAGGTTTTATTGTTCACTCCTGCGGTGTTTAAATTTAATAATCTACAACATGTTAAAAAATTACAGCCCGTAAAAAAGAACACACAAGAAACCATCCACTTTATATCTTTGTAAGTTTCGATCTCGCTCGTTTCTTTGTTATTACCAAATTTGTCAGTCATGTGTGACTTGATCGTGTGATCAAGCGGATTACACGATATTTGAAATCTCGGAAAAAGGAGGGAAAATTCAGAAGGTGGGTTGAGATGAAAAGTAGGTGCTCGAGTGGATCTAAGTCACGATAGCTCAAGTAATAGACCAGCGGCGTATCTAGCCGAAGATCGTGGGTTCGCATCCCGCTCGTGACACTGACTTTCTAATCTTAACTAAAAACCTTTATTAATTTAAAAAATGACTACCAAATTTATCCTTATTATTATCACCACATTACCCACTCCTAAAACTCACCGTAATGTTTAAAACGAGATGGAGACATATTCCTGCACAAAAGATGGATTTCCAGAATGCCAACACACTCCTGAAAAACAAAAATAAAAGGAGAAATCAGGAGTAACTTCTGAACAGAACTTTTGAAAATGAGTTGATGGTACCTGACAATACGAGAGGGAACCTCAATTTTGAAGACCCTTCAAAGTGGAGGTTACTAATAACAGAAATTTATAAGAAAGGAAAGCCCAGTTTTTGGAAGGTGCCTTAATATGGTAAACAATAAATTTAGGGTTAAAGTGGATGAATTTCACCCTACCAAAACAATGTTGGTCTCCTTTGAACTATCTTTCAACTGATTCAATTTGCACGTATTCTACATACATTCAGACAGCCAGAGCATAAAGGCACGAAATGCTTTCACCTGTAAACTAATCTGGCCTAGACCCTAGGAAAACTTATTAATACCGAGGTTTCTTGACGGAAAGATGCAGAAGGAAATAAAAACGCTGACCAACTAACCAAAAAAAGATTACTCGCTCACTCATGGGGCCGAAACCACAATTAGGGAAATTAGTCAAACCAAAGACGGTACCAAAGTAAGAGTTGGAAAAATTGCTTTAAAAAAATCAAGCATTGAGCTAAAACATCAGATATGAGGCAAGCTAAACTATTCAAATAATAAGTTATAACAATGTATAAATAAATAAAAATAATAAAGTTTCAAAATCTAAAATATCATACCTTTCTTAACTAGCCCAATTGTCTTGTCAAAAATAATAGCCATAACAAGTTTATACTTGAGTCATCAAAATCCGTTTGTTCTCAAATTATTAAATTCAATAAATATTTAAAATACCAATTACTGTGGTTTTCCTTATCTAAATTACGCTATATATATATGCCGTTTTGCCTATCAGGACAGTTGGTGGTGATTCGGTCGTAAAGGAGCACGGTGGTGACATTGTGTAAGATCGTTTGCCAAGTCGAAAGACAAACAACAATCAGGAAAGAAAAGCCGTAACAAACCTAAGGCTTTAAAGCTTTACTTTCAAATAATTTATTACATACTTCAACGACGATAGATGCGCAGTCTATAAATAAATTTAAAAGAATTTACTGTCTGTTCACATTTTCAATATTATACTTTCAATTTTCTTTAACATCATTCAAGAGTAAGACAAATGAATGTGAACTTTCAAAAAGAATCATTTTATCATTGGGCCAATTATTTTCGCGCTACGTCTGGTGATATGGGTTGGGAATCCTTTAAAAGTTGATGACAAAGCAATCAATTCCATTTAATTCACTCCCCGGCTGAAGCATTAGGAAATTAGAAGGAACATGTGATAATTCAATGACAACAAAGGCTTTTTAACAAAAACTTTTTTTCATGTTGAACAAAGTTTCACGTAACCACTTTTTAATAAAAGTTAGGAATTAGATACAGTATTTTATATTGAATCACTGATGTTAATTGTTAATATAAATATTTACGGGTTACTCGTGTTACAAATTTGGCCAGTAGCTACTAGATTTAAAATGGAACGAAAAAGTTTTAATTAACTATGGTCCAAATCTCAACAGTTTCGGAGTAATTCCCCTTGTTCGGAGTTTTTAAGATTTCACGACCACTTCTTGAAATAAGCGATGATAACTCCAAAACAGAAATGTTTTGGACAAATCCGTTCATACCATTAAAACAAGTTAAATTTCCGATAAGCTGTAATTAATTTTAATTGTAATTGTAATTTCTAAATGTTGGTACAAAACGGCTAGAACGTTGAAAAATACGTTATTTTTTTAACTAATTTAAAACTGACGTTGAGAACAAATTTCTGAAAAAGTGCTCCATTTAATATGATTTTTATTGGTATAATAGCTTTTCTGGTGAAAAAATTGATGAAGGAAAGAAAAAAAGCCTTGGTTGACGGATTCGTAAGGTGGAAAGATGAATAAAAATAAATAAATATATATTTATATATAATGGTATTTTTTTAAAAAAACTTTAAAAGTTACTTCTTTCGTTTTATATAAAATTAAATCATTTTCTATTAGCTAGGTAGTTTAAACGTGACTGTATTTACAATTTTGTAAGTCAGCCTCTGTGTATATATTTGCAACTTAGAAACTTTCCAGTTATCTTCATCTTAAAAATTGTTGTCATTAGAAGTACACTTTCTGAATTAATCACACTAGCTTTCACAACAAATTCATTAAAGCTCCAAGACGTATAGCCGGAGGGTGTGTCTGCAGTAATTTTCATCCTCCGCTTTAATGTACACACGGCGCCCAAGTTTCGCTAACTATACGACTCACGAGTCCCACCCCTTGCCGGCTCTCCGTGTGCTTTGCCCCAGCCTCGTAGGCCTTGTATTGTTCAGATGGTCGTCATGAAGACAGTTTAGGTGAGTACATGGGCCATACATATATCATCCGGAATTAATAAACTTCGTGAAACTTGAAAATTACGCTTGCTGTTTGACAGTAGATGAAATGTCACAAATTACGTTCACAACTACTGATTATAATCATTCGTATACATTACAATAGGTCATGCGAATCGACATAAAACTGGTCAATATGCAATAAAAATATATAGTATTTTTGATTTTCGCCTTTTTAATATTAGCACGCATAATGTTCTCTCTCTCTCTCTCTCTCTCTCTCTCTCTCTCTCTCTCTCTCACTCACTCTCTCTCTCTTTCTCTCTCTTTCTCTCTCTCTCTCTCTCTCTCTCTCTCTCTCTCTCTCTCTCTCACACACACACACACACACACACACACTGTCTCACAAACACCACTTACTTCATGCTATAAAAAAACTCTGACAAACTCGGTTAATAAATTAGATTCTGCCAATGAGATCAATACCAACCTCTAAAGCCAGCATTAGTTCAAACAGAAATCTTCGAGCCTGTGTGGTACAATAAATGCCGGCCGAAATGAACGTTAAGCCTAATTATAACATTTCGGAGGATTTCAATTCAGCTTAGCGAAAGGTGACTCAATTGAGTACACCAACTTCATCAAATTGTTTTAGTCTCTAAGGTCTCAACTACCCAAATTTCAGGGCCGTATTATAACGGCGATTCTACCAATATAAAAGGAAAGCTAGAAATTAATGTCTTTGAAATTTCTTTTTCTGTATTCTTTTTTCTTATCTTTCTTGATTTCCTTTAAGTAATATTAAAACTTTATCACTGCGATACTACTGATTTTTGTCATAATCTGCGATACTACAATCACTTTAATTTCTAAACAATAATACATCCTTGACATTAGATACAGATTACATTTATATTTTATTAAAGCCTTCAAAATTTTAAAACGGACGTTATGAAAACAAGCTTAGTGTCTTTCCAAGGCTACAGCTTATTTGTTCGTTTGTTTTCACATCCAGTTATTTGCTACGTATGACAAATGGATGGCGATGTGTTTGTCTTGCAATCGGCCTTGTTCGATCCGCAAAAGCTGATATGTCACATGGTGAAAATGTGCGAATCCAATTACATTCGAGCAAGCGCCACCCAGCGGGCCAATTACATCTTCTAAACCCCTGCAATATTTTCAAGCCGCCTTGTATAAAACTACCCACAGATTAGCCCACAAGGGGTGGGACATTTATTGGTCGTTACCTTTCCAAATAACGGCAAAGCTAAATAAGGGGATTAACCTTAGGGCGCAGCTTTTTTTTTTTTTCTTTTATTGTTGCATTCTGCTTGTGACAATTTAACCTGCGTATACGATAGTTGGTCGACATACATTTTCATGTTTAAAAATAATATCGTTTTCCCTGAAAATCACTTTTTCTGCTCCGTTATGTTAAAACGAATAAATTAAAATTGGACAAAAAAGTAACATAACAATATCTGATCAAATTACTAAACAAATGTTATGTTGTCAAAATCCGTAGCCCAACAACTTGGTCCGTCTAAGGTGTAAACAACAATACATGGAGTCAAGAAAACTATTCCTAAAGAATGTGTTACAATTTATCGGCTAACAAAAGCGTAATGCGTAATTCAATAAGCCTCCATTACCCTTCACGGTAAAGTTTTTCTTTACGGGAGGCTTTTATTCCGACTTCGGATTACAGCTTAACCGAATTAACTTCCACCGGTTCTAAGGATACAGCCGGCATCCTTACCGAGTCAATTTCCATGATGTCAACTCGTGCAGAAGGCAAACGCCAAAATTGTAGCAATGGCTCAACGTTTAGCCCTAATTGTATTGCAGGGGGACTTTCGCCAGGAGCGTCGTTTCAATTTGTAACACGGTCCATGACGAATAAATGGGAAAGGAAATACAGAAAGTTCAACTTCTTCTTGAAGACAGGGGTACACTCCCTTAGAGTACATTTATTTGTAGCAAAGCTCATCAAGTATTATCTTTCATGCAAGATGATAAAAAACGTTTACAATGTAATTGTCTTTCGAAATTTAAAATCTATGTTCAATGAAATTATATTGCCATGTAAATATGTACTCAGATTTCGTTTTATTTCGAATGGAATTCATTCACATTCCATTTCTTTTACTCGAGCCAATTTTATTATCGATCATCAACAGTTTTTTACACTGCGTTGACCTATTTAAATTTTTTTGCAAACAACACATCATCTACATTCCTCAATATGTTATTCTATCCACATCTTATTTTCCAACAAAACACAATGATTCAGGCAGTAAGTATTATATTTGATCTCATGTTCCAAGTTTATATCCTAAACACGTTACGGTTGTTCCACAAAATTATATCTGTGTATTTACATGAGGTAAATACTGAGTCCCAAAGATGAGATTTTGATTAAATTATCAAGTCATCAAACCATTCTTGCAGGGGATCCGTAATTCAGGTAGTAAGAGCAGTATGTTGACCCTCTTTCAACAGCCACCTATTGTATTGGATATTTGCGCTAGCACACTTGCGGTTGGTAACAAGCTGTATACAGAGATAAGATTTCGTAGTAGTTACTGGAAGAACTGAATAGTTGAGAAGCTACCTTCTGGTGGAGTGGGATTCGAGGGTAGTCGCTTGTCTACGTACATCTCTTGATATCGCACCCGGTTGGCATTAGGGAAGTATATTGGAGAGCAGCTTTTTCTACGAAGGATGTCAGTGATATTCAGGAATTTTTCTAACTCTAACCACTGCTCTGACGGATTTAACTGAATCTGGATGAGCGTTGTGTCACCAGCATAGTAAGAATAGAAATGTCAAGATGTCATCTGTGCATATGTCATAAGGGACGGGAACTCGAAGACTACCACGAGGAACTCCAACTTTAACGGGCTAGTATACAAAAAGCGGTCATCTTCTTTAACTCGAAAATACTGGTCTGCGAGATAGCTATTCAGCCTTATGTAATATGTTAAAAGATTGGTGGTATAGTAGAAACAGAAAATTATGGTCCAACCTAGTCGAGAGTCCTGGGCAATAAAAGGAAATGTTGTCAATCGTTTCAAAAGAAGAGATGACGTCTACAACACCATGACATTGTAAAAGTATCTGACATAGATAGGGTACGATTTACGATCATTCTAATATTTTTTCTGAGATTAACTAACAAGATAACTAATACAACAACAAGATAATTAAACAAGATAAATTGATAAGTAATTGGGTTGGTATTTCTGGTTGGATACCACGATTTTGCTTCACAGTCTCGCAAACAATTTTCAATATCTGCTTCTTTCAAGTCCTATAAAACGAGGTCGCGCCACTCGAAGTCACTTACACATTCCCGACAGCAAGTACCAGACCTTTTACCTAGGTTGTCAACGAGGCCCCAAGCTAGGTGTCAGCCTAGTCGGAATCAGACAGAGTTAACTGATAGTGAGTCAGTAACAGTCACTTTCTTAGAAGTATTGAAGAATTGGAGTCAATATGAGACGAGGCCGGATCGATTCAAAATCTGCGTTACGGTCAGAATTCAGTAGTTAATCCTTCCTGGGGTTCCAAACAACCGACTTCAAGAACTACGACCTATATCGGTCACAATTTGGGTCATATAATGTTTCCATGACCCTGGAGAATGAATGTGAATTCATAACTGGAAGTATATTGTGAGATAGCAATAGATTTTTGAGCATCTATTAAGTGATGAAGTAGAAGTATTAAAGAAAAATCCAGTAGTTTTCTTGGGTTTAAATTGATATATATACAATACCAAACATCTGAAAGACTGAATGATTTAGATTGTTGAAGATAAGGGAAAACATATCTCGTGTTTTTTCGTCTGTTCTAAAACAATTTCAAGCCCTGTTGATCCTTTCTGGCTGACTTAATTTATTTTGTATAAACTACTGGCGGATAACTCTTTCAATCTTAACAACTCTCCAAATATCGATGCTGATCAGTATCCCCTGAGATTATCCGTATCAAAAATCAGTCAATTCAGTAGGGTCAATGAATTATCTCGCGGAAAGTATACCATTTAATGAGTGTTTCCAAATGTTGTACTTCCTACGTTCTAATTTTTTAAAAAAGACATATTGAAAAAGGACGTTACGATTTTTCAAAACTTCCAGTCTTTCAGATGGATTATAATAAAAAGTGGAATTTGAAATCCTGATCACATTTCTGAGTAATATTAATAGTCGAAACGTTCAGATATAAAAATATATGACTAACAAAATCTAAAATTTCATAAAAACGTTCTGTTCTTGTTCGAAAACCTTTCATACACCATTGTTTTTATTATCACCATCCAAAATCAAAAATGTCACATTTCCAAAAATATATCGAGCTACACTAGGTTTGTGCTACGGTCGCGCGTAAATTATTAAAGCCTAGCATTCTCTTATGCAATTCACTACAATCTCATTTAACATGGTAATGACCCGTTGAGAGAGCGGAGAGACTGAGTTTGACCGAGACCCTTGAGTTAGGGTGACAAGTCCTAGACCAAATACTCTCAACTAGAATTTACTTTGGTTTCGCCTATTGTAAAACTTACATTATTTATTATAAGCTATATGGATTACTATGAAAAATATTGGCTTCTCCGAGAGGAGTGGTGTATTAATATTTGTAAGTAATATTTAAATGCAACATGTCTACTAAATTGACAAGTCCCAACAGTAAATGTATTCATTGTTTGAATTATATATAATATTTAAATTATATACTGAATTCACTTTAAACATAAGGGGATTATTTAGGCGGTGAATATAAATGAGCTACACTTCACGAGTTATCAAAACTCGCCATTTTGCAATTCTCCGCATATTATTAGTAAGGACAATATATCATTGTTGATATATTATTTTATTCGTTTTATTTGCGTTACTTGGAGATTTTCTAATGGTGAGTGGTGAGCCTGTATGTTATTTAAACGTGTCGTTTCCATTCGGTATGCCCGTCCTCGATATCAGGCGCGTATCGGCATTTCAACTTCACTGGAACATTGGTGACTGACCCTGCTTACACTCCTCACCCTACGTAGAAAGTGAACTGTGTCCGAAGAACTCAGCAAGCATAGACAGACAAAACATGATCACTGGCAATAGATGACAAGACTTAGCAACTTGAACTGGCTAAGAAGAATTAATGATCATAATATTGATAATATGACAGTGGAACAGCAAGCTCCCAGAAAAATAAAGAAAAAACTAAATAGTACATAACCGTTTTCTAGCGGTCGAAACTGTTTATCAGAAAAAATTGCAAAAACATGGAAAGTTATTAATTCCTCCAGGTCAAGCACCAATTCATAATTCAGAAATAATAAAAGTTCGATTCGCCAAAGTATTTATGTGGAATAGAAAATACGAGACCGGCCAGCACGTTTTACGTATCTTTATATATTTAAAGTAAAAAAGTCTGGACACGCATATTTTGTTGTTTCTTTCAAAATATATTTATTTTTATTGATATTCCAGTTACAACTTTCTTATTTTAATGTAAACCAAATTTAACGAGATAAAAAATTCTTGAATTTTAACAAAAAGTATCTGATTATTATGGATTGAAAGAAAATACATAAAACACTTGAAAATCATTTAGTGACAGAGCAAATTAACAAATAATATATTACATAGTTTTAGTGCGCAGGGGCAAAAATATAGTTAATTTCATTTTTATCTATAGCTACATTCAATGTTTCGGGAATTTTTCTTTCAAACCATCATAATTAAATGTGTGTGATGTTTAGTGACCGTTAGTGAATAATTATTTGCAGATCAGGAAATGCGGTCTGGTGTGACGTCGGTTTTAGATAAATATTTTCTTTATAGTGCCAACGTTTCAATCTTTATTGAGATCATCTTCAGGGCCTGGGATGATGAAGCATTGTTTAAATTATACAAATAGATGTGGATGTAAAAAAAAATGAATTTATGCGATTCTAGATATTTTAAACTCAATCAAAGTATCGCTCTGAACCCCTGAAGATGATGGCAATAAAAATCGAAAAGTTAGCACGATAAAGAAAATGATTTTCTAAACGTACGTCAGACCAGACCGCATGTCACCATTTCCAAATATTAATTACATATGTTATATGTTACATATGTCTGAACTCGTTAAATTTGGTTTACACTAAAATAACTATATAGTTATTAACATAACGACAGAAATACATATTAGTTAGGATTAAACAACAAAATACGATTGATGTGCAGCTTCTTGTTTTTGCGTTTATTATAAACCCTTCTCTTTGGCTCGAAAGGCAAATATTGATGGCAGACAGTACGAAACAATGAATTTGTCATGTTAGTACAAGAAAAAGCAACACCACAAAGAAAATTTAATAATTATTGTATTTTATTGAGATTTCAAAGCAAAAGCAGTATAATATGATAATAATACATTGCAGTTTAAGGCCTTTTACAAGACTTTCGTTTTTTTGTGATATTTTGTACTTGTACACAAAAAGTCTTTCGACTCTTCCCGTGTTTTATTAGATATGCTGATCACATTTTGAAGTTGATTTTAAACAAAAACTTTTACAGATTGTTAATATATTACATATGATTATTTTAGACTTGATGAATTCATCCACTGTATGAACATTTCTGTTTCCACCCATTCAGTTCCGCTTTCAGCATGGGCAGCTTCAACCCTCCTAGATGTGAGGGCTTCTCTTGCTTTTGCTAATTTGCCCTTTTGCCCTCAATCCTCTCGGCTCCCCGTATCCAAATCAGCGTTACATGTTGTACCGTGTTTTTTTCAGTTGTTGGAGATATTTTAACCAATCTAAAATCGGCTTGTAGTTATTGGAGGAGGAGACTAAGGTTTTCAGTTTTTCTGGTTGTCTTAGATGCGTATATCAGTTGAACGATGATATTTGATTTTGTACATAGATCTAATTTTGAAAAATTGGTAGTTCTGGGTAAAATATACCACAAATCTAATCTTATTGAACTCTAAAAGTAAAATTCGATGAAACGTGATAACTAATTCTACATAAAACTAATACTTCTTTTGATAAGAAACACAATAACTAATACTAAGAAGGTTTAGGTACAATTAAAGTGGAAATAAATTACCTTCACCCACAGGCTCATGAATATATTTTAATTATTTTTCACCATCAGGTGTGCCATCGAACTGAGAACTACATCAAAATCACGAATCGGTGATAAGTTGATAAAGGGTCTGGCGTATGTAGCAGCCATATATCACTTGGAAACACCCAGGGTTCAGAGGCTATGACTAGGTAACACCCAGAAAGCGGCCCTTTGGATATTCAAATTGGAAACATTATCCAGCTGCTTCAAATGTACAATTCAACGGAGGATTTATCAAGACAATAAATTACACTAAAATCGACGGATGGTTTATTTATTTCTGGCGCCTTTCGGTATGTAGTTTATTGATCTTCAATAACAATTTTAATATAAATTTGATTATTTAATTTAGTTCACGAGTAAACAAGTAAATATTTCCTTATATGTTTGATTTAAATATTAATATCAATTTGTCCCATGTATATTTATGGAACAGCTAGTTGATTAATAGGCAACACCCTCAGTTTGAAAATAATGTTTGACTTAAACTGTTGATCCCATAAACACCAACTTCGTTGGTGTCCTGTTAAACAACGACACCTCTTACAATTATCCACTTCGTCTAACTAGCTAAGCAAAAATGTCGTAATAATGGGGTCAAACATTTTCTGTTATCAGAAAAAACATGGCCTTGATAATAATTTTAATTTTAAAAGTTTAATTTATATATGGCAAACAAACATTTTGATTTGAAGAAACTATGGTACAAACATAGTATAAGTTCTGTGTTAACGTTTCTAAGTAGGATTTACTTTTCGAGTAAAAAAAGTAAAAGTAAATATTTTTCACTGAAAGCATCACATAGTACGTTAATGAAAGGAAAGTTACAAACATAAAAGTTTACCCCCTTCTTTAATGCAAATAACGGAAAAGTTGTTATATCTTATTTCCAAAAATACTGGATATAATTAGGTTAGAGATAATGGTAAAGTTTAAAAGTAATGATCATGAGGTCTACAGACTAATGCTTCTGTATTTTAAATCACCGGCGTTCAAAAGTTTTCAATATATTTTTAAACTTACAACCTTTTAGTAAAAATCAATATTCGTACCAACACTGTCAACACGACACACAACAGACAAAAATCTCCACAGAAAACGAACTTTGAGCTTTGAAAATGATTTCAATAAAGAACAAGACGGCAGGATTTCTAAACTTACCTCAAACCAGACTACATCTCACGGCCAGTGAATAATAGTCATATCGTTTATACGAACATCAGCAACATTTTACAAAGTAACGAAGAAATCAGGATGGGCGGTCTGCCAGTTGACGAATTGTAGACAGTAGTTTGATCAATACATCTGCTTGTTTGTCCCCTCTGGATCCTTTTTACTGCTCGCCATATTCAGTCCAACCCTTGTTTTATTAGACGAAAAAGAGCCATATCGAGACATTGGTACACTATTTGGAATTTCTTTCAAAACCATTAAGACTCAGCGGAATCACAAAGATTTCAATGTATGCAGAATTATATCATAATAAAAAATATATTGGATAATTTTTAAATATAGATATGTCTAACACATATCTGACTTCAGGTATTTTGATAATAACTTTTATTTGGTTTTAAATCGTAAATGACTGTAAACTGAAAAACAAGAATACAAAGCTTTGGATAAAAGAGCGGAGGTAATTTCCTTTTATAAGTCAGTCAGTTTTCCGTTCAAGTGTACCCCGTAGCAAAGTCATTTTACAGTAGAATTACCACATATTATTGATATTTTTTTAAGAAAACGAACAAAATCTAAAATTAAAAAAAAAATATATGTGTCTTAATTCAACAAGCAAGTCATGTAACAGGGTCATTTCAGTTTTCCAGGAGATCAACAATCGCCTGTTGCCTCCCATTTCTATTGTAATCTTGGCACTGAGGATAAAGTAACCCAATAATACAGAATTGGCCTTTATCAATAGAAAATCAATCAAATTGTAAAGAATAAATGCGAAACATTTTCTGTTCAAAATAGATAGGCAATTTACACAATCGATTATTCAATAACTCAATTCTCCTATTTCATAGATAGATAATTTATTGTCATTGTCAATTTTGAGTACAGTTTTTATTCACTCGTCAACAATTTAATATTTGTTTGCTTATACTTTACTTATATCCTGTTTGTTTTTAATATTGGAGCGAATGCGCAAGGATGTTTTATTTGTTAAATTTCCACGTTACTGTAATGTGATAAAATACCTCGACCAGAGGTCAACAGGAGAGCCACCACGATCTTGTACGTGCCTGTGAGGTAATGTGAATATGATGGCTACCCGTCCCTACATATTTATATTGTATTTTCATTTGGTGACAGTTCTGTTGATTGGTGAGTTTATTAAATATTTCTTATTAACCTACAAATTGAGGTAACCTATCTTTCTCATACCTTTATTTATTTAGCCTCTTGCTTCTTCCCCCTCCAATAGATTAGAAGCCGGGTTGTGAAACAGTGATATTACTATAATACATTAAGTTTTTATGCTATCTAAAATTGCTAGCAAATATCAGATTTTCATACAAAAATATCTTTGTTTCATACAAATCTCATTTGCGAATTCGGGTTTATATTTCATGTTGCAACATTGGACTTTCACCCTGAAAGGTTGTCACTCCCTTATGTGTGACCCAAGGGTCTATAATTGGGGGACTTCGCCCAATCTTTTATGTGGCCGGGTCGCTAGTATCGACCTTAATCCAGATGCAAGGGAATCGTCGCTTTCCAACAAACGGGGTTGAGTTCGACGTGGGCTGTTGACAGCGGAGTCATTTCAGCTCCAAACGCATGCAAATTGTAATCTAGCCTAATACATAACTTAAATTCGATAAGTCTTGCACAAATAAATACACTCCGTCAGTTACTGACGGTTAGACAATGATTTGAGCTGTTGGGCACTCCCAACACGACACACAACAATGAATATCTACACCGAAAACAAACACTTTCAGCCCTGAAGATGATTTAAATAAATATCGAAACGTAAGCACGATAAAGAAAATGTTTTTCTGGAACCTACATCACACCACTCACGATATCTGAATAATTCTATACAATAGAAACTCTTCCTCCAAAAAGCGGAACCAAAAACTCGTGGTGAATATAAATGCTTACAATACCCAATTACTTCATAGTAAAACCATTGGCATGTCTAAAACAATATCTGAGACAATTCTAGACTGAGAAAAAACATTCATCAAACTTATTAACTAAAAGAGCTTAATGAAAATATAAATTAAAAACCAACAGCTCTTCTAGTGTCTAAAGATGGTTCAACGATTGGAAATCGTACGGGAAAGGGCAGAAATGAGGAGCCTAGCTATGAGAAACACCATTTTTCAATTCGAATTGATAGCCATAGCATTTGAAACAAGTAACAATCATCTCAACAGTACGACAGGTATAGAAAACAAGGCAACGCTCTAGAAAATATCAAAGCTTACAAGATCAAATAAAAGTTAGTCCGGGAGTAAATATCTTTAAAACAAGAATCTACAATACCCTAACGCTTAGGTTAGGTAACCAGGCTATTAAGAAAACGAATCTAAAAATGAACCCTCGAAATAACACAGCCTAAAACATTTTTGAAAAATAATTTAAATTTTTTCAAAGAAATAATAATTATATTGTGACGTTATTAAATAGAATCTAGGCCAGAGGAAGCAAATCGAGTTTTGAACCTGGAAAGGTGTTTCAATTATCATTCCGCACCTACAGAACAAAAATTGTTTTATTTTAATTTATTCCTCCATTTAAATTACCTTGTTTGTTTGTGAAGGTGAGCATTGTTTATGTTTGTTCATTGAGTTCAAATAGTTAAATAAAATAATTTAAGTTTGTATAATTGCATTTGAGTGAAGCTTTTATTTTCACGTTTCCTCCTTTTAGTTTAGTTGTAGTTTTTGTCAGAGGTAAAGAGATATTTTTCTATTAATGACTTTAGTTTTTATTCTCCTTAATTAATTCCCACACAACCAAGTTAAGTTAAATTAAAAACACTTCAAATCTTGCAATGAAAAGAGGAGAAAAGAACAATGTAGCCCTGAACATCGTGAAATTATATCCTATATAAAAATTCCGAACTCTTCCAGAAAAATCGATAGTAGGATTCAGAAAAAAGCATTATTGTTTTTTAAAAATTTGTTATACAATATTACATTATTTTAAATATATAATATTTTTTTCTAAACTAATCTTACATTGTTACTCCTTTTTATTATACAAATTAAGCTGGCAATAAAATAATTTTTATAAAAACATACACGTCGCTACGTACAATTCATCTTCCAGCAGAGGAAATGTTGTTTTTATGCCTCCGACCTTTGATTCTAGGTGCAGTAGTTGTTCTTATTTTCTTTCCTTTTAAACTATTATATTTTTTTCAGGAACAGTAATTTGTTACGTTGGTTTATTGTCATCTATTCTACTTTGTTAGGGCTAATTGATATTTTTAAAGCAGTGCCTCAGATATGTGTTCTTCTTTTCATTATTCCATCATGGGGTATTAGTAGATCCTGATTTAGTAGATTACAACTCGTTTAATTGTTGTTAATTAAATGTTTGCACATAATCAAAACGTGAAAATACATTTATATAACTTAAAGCGAAAAATAAAAATAAAATTGGAATTATTTTTTATGTAAAGAACCAACAACTATAAAAGAGGAACAGGAAAAATAAAATGACAATTTGTATTTTTTTTTTTTTTTTTTTTTTTTTGATACGAAAAGAAATTTGAAAGTGCCTGCGAGCTTCTCCAGACCCAAAAAGGAAAGTTTTTCAAATCGTAGGGAAGCATTGTCAAAAATCGAGGTAAAACATCAAAATAGTAAAATATTGAAAGGATGGCTTGCCAGTGTACAAGAAAAAAATAGGCATTTGCCAGTGCTGATCAAAGGCTACAGGGTGACAGATTAGGTTTGGGGAAAAGGGCCGAGTGGAGCAAACCCGTAAGGATTAGGGTTAATCCGTGCAAAAACATTACCTACTAACAGAGCTAAAGCTTATAAGCTTATCTTTTCGTAATTTATCTCGTTTTTTTAAATACAATCGAGCTGTATTTATTTATTTTTCAATCAATTCATTTAGTTTTTGTCAAATTACATTTTCTTATTTCACTAGTCTCTAGTAGTAAATGATATATGTATATTTAACAAAGTGGTAATATGAACCCTCAACAGTTTAAAAAATAGTATTATAATTTTCACTCCCCCCATGACGTATTTTGTCGTTATGTCGACCCCAATGAATATAGATTATGATTTATCGAACACACGAGCATATGTAGCACATGTATTTTAAAGGAAAGCCACTGAAGCTTGGACAAAGCTCCATCACCCGCTGAGCTTTTATACGGCCTGTTATTCTTTATCGCATCACCGCCGTGTTTATTCTGTGGCGTTTCCGATCTCATTCAATCTCTTTAACGAGCATTCAAAAGTTTTATAGCCGTCTGATTGATGCGTTCCGTTCATGTCCAGCCAAGAAAACTTCTTACGGACAGACAATAACTTTAACTAAAAATCACTCGCCGCATTAAATCCTGATAAACGCTTTAGTCTTTGCCACTGAGCTTTAGCGGTTGAAGAAAAAAATAAAATGAAGTAAGGTTGAATAAAAAATCTTATTTTTTATTCCGAGGGACATTTTAAACACAAATTGCACGGCATCTGTCAATTTGTTAAGGCGATAGACAGTGACAAAACATCATTTCTTGATTACTTCATATGCCTGTGTTAATTTAATATATTTTTATATACTATTTCTAAAGGTATTCCGATTTTTTTAAATATAAATCAATATTTTCTTACAGTAGGATATATTATTTTGTTCAGCACACATTATATAAAGGATATTTTGGTTTTTTATAAACAGAAATGATTATATGATTTTAACAACAAAATTTTTCCTTGAAAAATAAATATCGATCGAACCAAACATGAATTTTAACGGATGAGACATATTATTACACCATTAAAATGCATCATGTAAGTAAATCCTAAGGATCGAACAAAATAATAAAGGTCAAATGCCCCGATAGATAAAAATAAGACTTCTAACTTTTATGAACATTTAAGAGGAAATTTTGAAATTTTCTCTTGTTTGTTTGACAAGTGATGAGCCCGCAGTTTGGTCTATTTTAGTCAAACGAGTTTAACCGCGTTGGGTCTGTTTGAGCCTATTTCGTGGAGTCTATTATTTTCCACTTCTTCCTCCATAATTTGACAGACGACGATAATACCGACAGGCAGCTTCTACTTCTCTCTAAATTATAAAATGGACACGAATAAAAAGTATAAATAAGGTTAGAATCCGCAAAGGATCTGATGGACTATCTAAAATCCCGTTATATTCTTTTGTATCGCGTTACTATCCTGACTTTAGGATTTATTTTTAAGCCTCTGTGAACTGCAAACCTGATATTTTTTAAAACATTTAAACCGCAAAGGGAATTAACTAACCAGAAAATAGAAATTTTTTACGATTTTAAAGGGGCGAAAATAGGCTAAACCCGCAATTCGGTCCTGTCTTTCCGTTTGGTTGGCCATCCGCGCCGTTCAGTTTTCTCATCTAACAGACTCATTTGTAAATGGTTATTATTTTTATCCTAAGAATATATTTTTGAAACAATACTCAAAAACCAACACACAGAGGTCCTATGAAGAAGCGTTAATATTTCAGCACGGTTACCTTACATTTCAGATTGCCTAAGAGTAACTATATTCCAAATAATTTTCAATTGTATTGGTAATGCTGGATTACCATTTCATGAGATACCGGTGACGTAAGAGAGTAAAGTTGAAATGCTGAAGTAGCCTAAAAAAATTAGACAACTCGAGTACAAGTGAGTCAAACTGTAGAGACTAGGAACATTTTAGATCAATTAGACATGTATAATAACCTTTTGAAGTCTATTCACATCAGATCCATTTTATATATGTAAAGGGTTTTTGCACTCAAATACATTCTGTCAAATGCTTAATTCCTTTAAATTTTTTTTTACTTTTATGACCTATCATTAGAACGTACGAACGGGAACGTAGAAAATATTATCTTACAGTCTAGTACATCTTAATCAACAACCGACGAAAAAATAAATTGAAAAAATATAAAGGTTAATTTACAAACAATGTTTCTAACTTTTATAAATTCAGCAAAAAATGTTACTTTTAACCACTGTCTGGTACCCAATAATAAGAGTAATATTACTGGATTTTTTAATCTTTTCCGGTAAAACTCCATTTTCTCCATAAACGCGTGTGTATCGTTTGAATCCTTAGTTTTACAACAAATTTCACGGGCCGGTAAACAGAGATTAAATCCCTTTAAAAAACATTCTTCCAAGTTAGTTTGTTTTTATTTCAACTACACAAGAAATAATGAAAATGTTTAGAAATTACAAAAAGACTACATTTAGAAAAATTTCAATTAAGTTGCACGAAATAGATCATTTTCGCACAAACTCCACTATACTTAGATATCCACTATAGATTAGTACGTTCTTCGATTTACTTGAGTTAGAGGTTCTGACTTAAACTGTGGGAGAAAAGTAAATAAGAATATGAATTCACGCAACATATTGAGTGAAAATACCTGAACAATCACAGCAATCATCAAAAATACTAACAATTTAGAACTTTGGTTTAGATATTGCAGGGATAAGTTTAGACATTAATGTAAAAGGGAAACCAAACAGCAACTGGAATGCTGTCGAATGAATGCCTTGGAAACTGCCCTTTTTCAACGACTCTTTCATGGTGGGGACGATGGGTATAACTGTTTCACCGCTTCTGCCATACTATTTTTGAAATTTTACTTTAATTAATCATAAGCAGGGGATTTAGAGGTCTTTTTCCTATCCATTCGTTCGTTTATTTAAATCGCAGGCTTCAGACCGGGCCGCTCTGAAGGAATTTACGCTTTTGTACGCTAGCCATTTCAGCAAAATTTACATACCTATGAAGATCAAAGTAAATTTTGATCTTGTTTGAGGCATCGCGATCGTGTTATGGACGCAAAGGAAGAAATAAGACGGTGGACAGTTCGTTTAGTTTGGCGAAATAACAACTCTATAGTTTAACAAAATAAAACATTTTATTGGAACTAACTCGTATATCTTACTTTTCTTTTTTTGGCATTAGTTTATTGTATCAAAATTTTAAAGGGAAATATTGTTTGTCCAATCCCTTTTCAACACACACCTCATTTCTCCCACAATTCTAGGCGCCATTTAAATATCAGTAAATTTTTGAAAATTATACTAATATTAAAGTTTTTTGTTTGTCAAAACATATTTTAAAAAACGAGCAATGAAATTGAAATTTTAGCAATATTGTACTTTTAAATTTTTTATAGATTTGCATTATTTCGGTTACAAGTGCGTAGCATGACATAAAAATCATTCAGAACATAATACCCTTTTTATGGACTATTACTCTATTCCAATAAGAAACATTAAATAATTATCAAAAAATTAATATATTAGAACGTTTACATACAATATATTCTATTTTCTTTCATCAAAGAAAAACCAATTTTATATATCTTTCTATTAACCTTCTCTCTTTAGTTGGTGTAATAGGAAAGCAACACCTCAGGAACGAAAATTTGTTGCCATGTTTTCCCCCGGTGTTCAAAAATACGATTTTGCTCAAGCCCGAGACCCGTCATAACTCGGACTCTGCCTCGTTCCATGCAATGTTATGACCGATAAACAACATTAGTTGCGAGCTCAAAACGTAACCTAAACGTCCAACAGATTTTTTTCGCCATGAAATACGATAAACGAAAAAAAATGCTTTTTCAACATTGTTACGTTTTACCAAATTTTACACAGCATTAATAACAAAGATAATATTTTCATTTTTATGTTTTGTACCAAACATATCATAAGACATAATATATTTAATGGTGGTTAAGAAATTATTAATGTTCACAGAGGGGGGAAAAAGAAAGAAAGGTTTTAGCACTCTCACTTCAGAAAAATATTACTTTGAAAATTAACAATTAACAATAACCAATTTAATTAAATGTTTTGAGATGATTGACTTGTTTGAAAGGTACCGTGACTTAACTGTACTTTATGACAGCCGTTCAGAATGATTGCATGGAAAATGAGCGAATCATCACTATGAATCAGCATCATTTTGCTCGAACCGGCAATTCGAGAGGAAACATATCCATCATCCCTTGGGGAAACTCTGAAGAAAGTTGCTAAAAACGCATTAACTTGTGAAATATAACGGATGGTTCACATCGACCTATGTGTCAGAGTTCAAAATATTGTAGAAATTATTTCCGAAAAAAAGCACGAAAAACTAACCTTTATAAGGTTATGTTTCGATTATAATCCATGGCAGATAAATAATTAATACATATTGTGTATCATCAACGAATATATTGACAGCTATGCATCGAAAATAAGAAAAATATACGTTTTTACGTAACTCTTTGCGAGGAAGATAGCGATAATTTAGAGTGATATTTTTTAATCGGCGAACGTCACCGAATATCAATTAATTCATAAATCCTCGAAAAATAAATAAATAATTATATTTTATGGGACTTAAATACCCATAGAAAGGATATTTTATTAAAAAACCAGGTCCTCACACTTAATCCCCCTGTTACCTCATATATAAATTTTAAGGTTTATTTAAAGTCTCAGAGCCTGTAAGGTTATTAGTTAAATCGTGTGAAAACGCAGTAAGCTTCGATCATCGTTTATGATAGGATTAATAATAAATATAGTTTTTCTGGAATTCACACGATTTAACTAATAACAGTAGAGCCACTAAGACTTTATATATGCGGAAAAATTTATACATGGGATTATGTGTGATGTTTTTTTATAATTTATAAAAACTCTCTTCCAAGAGTATTTTAGGCATTTTTCCCCCAAAATTGGCGAAGTTAATTGCGAAGATGAATATGATACGATAGTAGAATTTTGTTATATCCGATTAGGTTTTTCGCTGGACGGGTTGGTTTTTGCGTTTTTTATTCTTTCAGTCGGTTTAAATTCGCATGAAACTGGTCCTCGGTTTAAAAATAAGGTAGAAAGGAAACATATGCTTGGGTTGTAATTTTCTCTTTTAATCCGGTGCCGACTTAGACAACAAAGACTGCTCCTTTACAACACAATAAACCTGTTTCATTTTGGCTTTGCAAACAAAAAATTATAATTATTTTATATAAAGAACAATGTATTGTTAGCTGTAGAAACTGAAAATGCTGCTAAGCCGTTTTAAATAAAGGATCATTCAAACAAATATACAGTTTGTATTTTTGGTTCCAAAGAATTTTAACACAAAAATGTAACTATTAATAAAAGTGAATATTTTGAATTTATCATTATTTAATTCACAAGACTTTTAAAACTAAATAAATAATTATACTTTAACATTTGCCAATTGGAGTATTTAAATGGAATATTTAAAGAAATGGTGTACAGTTTAAAATGTATCAATCGAAAAAGAACATTATATTTTCCATTATAAAAATATTGTATATAAAAAGCAATACAAATATATCCGTTCGTATAGAACAAGTAAAACCTAGTTTTTTCTCGATTAAATCGATTTTCAGATAGTAAAGAACGTGTTGGCCGTATATTTAACGGTTCCGATTCGAATTTGCCAAGTCAGGATTTTTTGTTTGAAACGTCGGCATAGGCCTTAAAATTTTATTTTGAATTATTTTTAAGAAAATGTTTATATGTAAAGTTGTCAAGACACTCCATCGGGACTGTAAGCCCTCTGTACAGAATTTCTTTACTTTTTATAGGTACAGAACAAGACTAATATTTTACAATCCATTTTAAAATGTTGGTAATTAAATTTTTGTTTAATTTGTTGTGTTAATTTTTACATAAACAGTTAATACTAGTGCCAGAGTAAAAGTTAAACTATGAAAAGCAAGTGGATGGCTAAAATATTATAAGTGACTATCCAAAAGCGCACTTGCACGACTAGTTAGTACTTGCTGCTGAATAGCTTAAAAAGAAACTGTCATTTTCTAGCGGTCACGCAATATTTTTTTATTTCGTAGACGGAAAACTCATTTTTTATTTAGTTTCTTCTGAAGAGAGAAATTTATTTAAAATCAGTTTTAAAAATGAAATCTCAATGGATCACCAGTAGGCAAATAAAAGAGCGGTTTAGCTGGCCCATGTTGGATGGAAATTGACAAGTCTGAACAAGTAGCAATTTGTTTCACGTTACATTAAACAAATCCTTTCACGGCAAAGTTTATACAGGTTTCTTTTTGATTTGTCATTTTCAATTACATCACAACCACAACTGGCGAGTGCGTTTTTGACATTGACGAATGCTTTACATGACATTTTGTCCGGTTTAACCAACATGGTGTACTTTATCATTTGATATAATTAAACAGTAACAATGATTACAAAACTTCTCGTTGAAAAAACTCACAAATCCATTTAATGTCTTCCGATCGGCCATTCGGTTAGTCTGTTAAACGCGTCCTGCACAATGCCATCTTTAGTGTTCCTTGAACTCCCTTAATACACCAAAACTTTCAATCTACAAATAAATGGGGTTCCAGGTCATACACTTCAGTAAATAGTACTTGTCATTTACAAGTAACAATCAGCAAGTATTCTTGCATACTCTTTGTTTTGATCGAATTATGATGCTCCTTCCGGGCTGATGAACATCACAACGTGTCGTTCCGAGGGTAGGAAAATAATATTTTCCGAATATATTTTTTCTGTGGTGCCATTTCAGTTGTTTTTTCTTCACAGTTGGCTTATTTTTTTCACTTATACCGACATTTAATGTTAACTTAAAAGCCGAAAAACCGCGTTAAGCTTTCTAATGGTTGTATTAACGGTGAATTTGGAAATAAATCGTTTTATAGATGTAACCAGGATTCGGCTACCAAAAAAATTGGTATATCTTATAAAACGGCAAAACATTTAGTTATGGAAAATTGTATCTAATGAAGTCTTTATATTTTTTTATTACAAATATGTTTATTTGGTTTACTTGTGCCCGAAAAGGTTTCTGGTTTTTGTAACTTTTTATATGCATATCTAATATAATTTTATACGGTGTTACGTAGTATTTTCTCATCCCACATAAAAAATCAATAACTTTGAAATATAAGCACAGAGAAAATAGAAACTCATGTTTTTAAAATATATTTAGGTTAATGGCTCGATGGCAAGAACGCGTGGACATGTGTCTAATAATTTTCTACTTACAATCTTCCAAATGTATTATTACTGATATTAAAGTTTATTGAAAACTGGCGATTCCACATCCATGGTTTTCCTATATAAGAAAAATGTAGAATTCGGCAACAATTTCCGGAAATTAGGATTTTCCTTCTCTCTAATTAATCCTTAAACATCAAAGGACTTTAATGGCTTCATGTTTCCTTTATAAGATTTCATCTGACAAATCTAACTCAGTGAAAGTAGATTATAGCGAGAAAAACGACCGTATAGTAGCAAGAAAATGTAATTTTTAAAACGAATGTCTAGATAAAAAACTCTCCAAGATTAACCTCCGTAAAGCATGTGCTCTATAAAACATTCCGACTATTGTTCATGAAGAGGCCCTTTTTCACCAGGTAACAATCCTTTTTTGATTAACGTTTTCTCTGCCTCAGTTAAAGAACAATAAATCTGTAAATTTTATGATAATAATTATATAATTCGAAAGATGAGAATTTTATTATTTTTTCAGAAACTGAATTTTAACTATTATTTTTGTTTTTAAATATTTTGTTTATATTGTTAAAAATTATTAGGCATAGTACCAGTTTTATAATATTTAATTTTCTTAGCATTTTTATTTTATTTATATTAAAAATTGCACTAAAATTGGTTAGAAATTATTATTTCCCACTGAAGGAAAATTCAGAGATTTTCAAAAATTACTAAATAAAAGTTATATAATTTGGTTTATTGTTCGCAATAATTTTTTTAAACAATTAATAGTGTTATCTAAAACAGCGGTAAACCTGTTACACGAAAAAAAGCAGAAAGGTGTTTGTTTACAAAATGAGTAATCTTCTTATTACTATTTTTAAGAACTATTGTGAAAAATTTCTCCATTAGAAGTAAAAGTAAAACATATTTAGAGTACAATGCATATTATTCACGAAAATAAAATAAAAATACCACTGCTAGAAATTTTTTTAAAGAAAGTTATATATAGAATGCGCAAAGAATTGGTAAAATTCAATGCCTAACCATATCCAGAAAGTTCTTGATAAAACTAGAAAGTTATTTTGCAACTTTTATGAACGAAGACCTGTGGCATTCTTCTGCAAATACTAAGTTCTTCAAAGTTTTTATTCTTGCTGTTAGGCCAACTCTTCGTTGCCAGTAACAAAACCTGGTACTTCAGAATGCGGTCACATCTTTTTATAGCCGGAATAACGTTCATTCACTAGGTCTAATTTAATTTCTGATCCAGTCACTGTTTTGATTTTTTTATTCAGTTTCACCACCCAATGAAAATGAAATTAAATTTCGGTATTTTCTTATATTTAAAAGATTAGCGATGATTGTTAACCAAAAAACTGATATAATTATAAATAATTTGCCTTCAACATTGTAAATATATCATAAACATGAGCAAGGATGAGAGCAATTATATGGAAAACATGTAAGTGGAAAACAGTGCCCCTTCGACTAGTGTACAATTAACTTTATAGTTTTAATTATTAATGTAAAGAATAAAATTGTATGTATTTTTTTCAATATTCAAATTTTGAAATGGGCACTTTCAAAAGATTCGTTAAAGAGAGTAAATTTAAGTTTTAAATATTATTTTATGTGAAAATATTACTAGTGGATGATAAAATGCGTATATTATAATGTAGTATTCTAATTAACCTAGCTTACGTACGCATATTTTTATTTATTTTTTTACGAGGGTTCGCAACAGCAGAGGTCATATAAATCCTCAGGGTTTCGGTGTTTTGAAAAAAAGCTCATTTGTAAGTATATCGGGTTCGAATGCAGGGCCGCTGGATCAGAACCCGGGACCTTTCCCTTACAGTGATGAGCGCCGCTGTCGACGCTCGCGTTATAAGCGTTTATTATTTCAGAAATCAGGCTGAAAGCCAGCCAAGTGGAACCAAACCTCGTTCTCGATTCATGTCGTAATTACATATTATATTCACCAAGTCCGCTCTAACTTTGCTAAAATTATACTTGTCCAGTATGCTCTAGTTATATAAATTAATAGACGGTTAATTCTCAGATGGGAAGTTTGGCTTGTCGAAACTGTCTTTTGCAGACTGTAAATTAAAAATTCCACACCTTTGTAAAATGTATTAACAATAAGTAAGAAACCTTATGAGCAAATAAATTAACCTTAGATATATTGGCTCAAATGATTCTACTAACTACACTATAATCAAGATATTATATTACAAATTACATTGGTACTACAATATTTTGATAACTTGAGGAAAATAAACCTAGCTTCAGCAGTTCTAAATAAAAAATATCACGAATGCAAATACCTACATCCAAATTACTTAATCTATAACGTGCAAATAGTAATACGATAAAACACCTAAATTAGCAATCTTATCTAAATTGTCTATATACTTGTTCTAAAAAAGAACTATTTTTCAACAACGTAGAAATTGGGAATTTGCTAGAGAGCGAAAGAGACGGTGAGAATGAGAAATGTTAGGAAAGAAAAAAGGTAATGCGTGTGAGCTTTAAATAATAAAATAAAATTTCAATTATTTATACTTTTTTTGGAAGAATAATTAATTGGAATAAGTAATGACCAGTCACCAGTCAGTTATGACCACTAAACAAATATGCAATAAAGTAAAACGTTGAACCCTCCATGAACAACGTCTGAAAAATTGAAAGATTGAATGTAGGTCATATTTACCATGTTTTACGTCGGAAGTAATAAACCTTCATCGCGTCCTGTTTCCGTGGAAAAATGTGAATAAATTAACTCGCAATCTCATTAATTTTGTTCAAATATGAGGCTGAGGAAAAATATAAAATTTAATAATGAAATCGCACCTACATAGCGTCTGAACCCGTTAAATTTTATAGCAATAAAGAGGAAAATTTTAGATATACGAGGTTTAAAATTATTCCTAAATAATATGTGAATTGTTCACCCGTAATAATTACTCTCAAAACCGTGCTTGTAATTTATTGTTTACCGATAAAATTGGACAGGTGGCGTAAAACTCACTAGGCAGAACATGTTTAGTAAAGCGTAACTTTTTGAGTACACTCTAGTGTATCATCACTGTTGAAAACATTTCTAAAAACATAGAGATAAAAATACTAATTGCTGTATTTTTCCTATGAAGCGTAACATCAGGAATATTTAAATAAACTAAGATATATCGAATGTTAAGCCCGTTTTGGTACGCGTTTTTTTAGGTCAGACAGGGTGGTTAGAGTTGGTTCACCAAGGTGATGCCCCTGATTTCTAGTTCTTCTTCTTTTACCACGAACCTACATAACAAATGAAAGGAAAAAGCGAACAAACAAGACGTAAACGTATGACAGAAATTTAAAAAAAAACCTAATTCCCAAAACACTACCTTCATAATATCGTGTTTAATTCAACTTAAACAAAATGACAACACATATTTCAATAGAGATGAAATATCATTTGATTTGCAAACCATTGAATGTTTTTCTTATATATATACATATTTATTCTTATAATTGACAAATTCATTTTTAACGGTAAATCCGGCAAAATTTTACGATATAACTTGATGCATTTTCTTTCAGTTATTAAATATATATAATTATTATATATATAATTCAAGTCGTCATCATAAAGCCATTCAGTTCAGAAATTATAAAAGTGATCAACATTTGTCTTGTTCTTTCGTAAAAAATTGCTAATTAGAAGCCATAGAGAAAGTAGTCCAGCCACTTCCCTCACAAGCTGGTCATCGTTCAAAAATCCAGTATATATCATCGAAAACAGTCTCAAAAAGAAAGTCCCTGGATACTGTCAAAGCGAGAAATTTGAAGAAACTGCAGGTTCGGAAGGTGAGCTGGTGTTTCGTTAGACGGAAGAAACGATAGCTCACATAGTTAGAGCAACGGCAAGTTGAGATCGTGGGTTCCAGTCCCGCTCGTGACATTAACTTTTCATTTCAACCACTTTATCTAAAAATTATAAATCAATTGTAATTTGTATTCTAACTACAACATATATATCTTGAGGATATTTTTTAATTAATCAAGGCCTATATAGATATCTAAAAAAGCAACAAAATAAATTTAGCTATGTAACAATCTGATCGTAATTAATTAAAATTGGTTGATTTCAATTTAGGTAAAATTCAATTTAATATTTACCCATTTCAAAAGAAATCATATAATTGAAAACCTTTTCTCGTATCGATGTACACCTAAGTTACTACATATTTAGTGAAAATATAAGTATGTTAAGTATACATAATATTCTTAATTGAAATTTTAATAATTCAATCAATCACATTACCGCGAATAAGATTGAGCTCAACTGCCACCCCGACGCACTCCACAATGCACATTAAAAATCTGTGAGATACCCTCCTTACCGCGCACACTCGCGGAAGTCACAGAGAACAAGGATTTTAAAGTGTTGACTATCTTTCCTCCTTAAAATCCTAAGTCAATTAGTTTTAAACACAACCCCCGACGATCTCCACCATCAAAAGCAGCTCTCAAATCCACAAAAAAGCATTACGTCTTCTGCTTTTGTTTCAACAATCTTAAATTGATTACGTTGGCCAATAGTGACAGATTGTCACTAGTGTAGAATCCTTTTCTAAACCCCATTTGACTTTCCCCTACAAGACCGTTGGCCTCAACATAAGCTTCTAACCTTCTGAGCAGTAAGGAATTTTTATCTTCTCGGATGTTTCACTCTCCCCAGGGTTGACCTGCTACGGTTTTTGAGTGATTCAAATTCGCGGCTCTTAATTCGTAACGCTAGGCATGCATGGAAGTACAGATATGAATTAATTAATGAGTTTAATTTTTGATTTATATTACATCCTGTTTTTCTGTTTTCTTTTGCATTGTGTCAGTTTTTGTTTTCTTAGTATTGGGTTAGAGATTTCATCGGAATTTTCACCCCGCACACTCTTTCGCTCACTCTCATTTTTATCGATTTTACTTCAACAAATGTTTTAATTTTATGTAAATTTTTGAAAATTCGTTTATATATTTCATATTAAGTTTAAAATTTTTAAAGAGGCATTAATGAACACTAGTTAGCGAGTAAATTTGATAATATTTTAAAATTGATTAGGAACATTGGCGTCTGCATTATTCAAAGGAAAGACAAACGTCCCAAATGTAAATCAAATTGCTGGCTTTATCAACTGAACAACCGTTATCTGCTTGACTTTAAATATTCAACGTCAAATAATTTGTAATTATCGGATTAGATTGGCACGTAGCGTATATAAAATTTAACATGCTGTGTTATGCAGGAGCGGTTTCCCCCTAGGCTTAAGCCAATCATACTGAAACAAGACGAGCTGATATGAGTTTTGTATAAAACATAACTGTCTAACCTGCTATACTCAATCAGTGGAAATTCATTCAACTTTAACTGCTCAATTGTCACAGGTCATATAGGAAAAAGGTGTAAACATTTCGGTATTTTTTCTTCAGTTAAATGTTCTTATCTTTAAACCTTAAAATTACCTCAACGAAAAATTAGTAGAAAGTATGCAAATGTGGACAAATGTTTGCTGCAGTGTATTATGAACTTTGTTTTAATGCGACAGTAATAAATTAACGTTTTCTTGCTATCATATCAAACTTTCAGCCTTAGGACATTCCATTTTGTTTAATATATTATCTTTCTTTCTTTTTGTTTTAGAAATTCGTCACCGAGGGCAGCATTGTCAGAGAATGCGCAAACGAATGCTCTGAGAAACGTAAGTAATATTTTGTTTCACTAGTTAGTATGCGGTTACATTGTATATGAAATATAAGTTGTTGTCACTTGTATATGTGCTCAGTAACATTTACATTTGTCACTTTGATACAAGTAATTCTTTGAGTCGGGTTTGTATATTCTCTACGTTTTAATTTATTTAAGATGTTCTAGTATATGAAAGTTTTTAACTTATATATTATTAGTTTATTGAATAATAAAAACTCTCACAACTAATTTTAACATTACAATATTTTTTTACAAGTTATTTAAGTGAATTTATAAATAGAAGGTTTCAAAATTTGTAAGAGATGCCATTGTCACTCGCGGAAAGATTTGTTGCTTCAAAATAGTTCAGCATAAAATGTTATGGAAATAAAATAAATTTCATTTCTGATGAAAACTATATTACAGCCAAATAAAATACTATTTCACTGTTAAAGAATGGAATTTTTTCCGTACACAATCACTTTCAATGAACTAGAATGAAAAACATATATTCGATTAAAACCATGAGTGGAAAAACCACTCTTGGTAGTACACGACTACGATGCCTAAAAAGAATTTTTAGGAAAGTACATGGTGTCTAATTAGCATATGTCACTACTTCAAGAAGTTATTCTACAAGTCAAATCGGAATAAAAAAAGCCTTTATGTCCAAAGTTTGGTTCTCTATTGTATTCGATATTTTACTTTTCGTGTTACATAACGTTTTGTTTGCTCTGTAAATCGGATTATATCAATGAAAAGAGATTATTTTGATTTAACACTGTAACCATGTGCAAACAAAATACAAAATCAGTTCGAAGATTGAATTCGCCAAGGTCCTGTCTACATTCATGATTTTCTAATAAAAGTTTCTAAATCTTTATGACAATTTTTTTGACACTTGTTACCGAAAAATCAAATTTTTCACAATAAAACTTCAACTTTAAACTTATGATATCTGATCTTTGAGAAATTGATTGTATGTTTTTAACCCTACACTTCAGGTGTGATGAGATGTATTAAGAAGTGAAAGAGCTATCGTGCCATAATGTTTTGACGTAGTAGTCGTCTGTGGGGACTCAACATCAGACATCTGTTGATGCACATTCCTCGATTAATAAACTGGGTTGGTGGTTTTGGGTGCATTGTTATGTGTTGCATTTTATTATTTTCTTTTTAGAAACAAGTCGTGTAGGGTACTGCTGAGGGTTTCCAATTGTCAAAAAAATTAGAGTTGCTTAAGATCGCGAATCGTCGAATCGCAAAGATCAGGAAGAGATAGGAGTCACATGTGTACCCATGGTAGGAGCAGTACACTGAAAATCACCAGCAAGAAGAAAGTAGAGGAAAGAAAGAAAGACGCCGACATTTCGATGACTCGGATGTGCGCATCAGTGAGGTAGTAGCAAAAGATGTACGTTGAGCAAAAACAGAAAGTCTAAGTGCCAAACGCGATTGAAAGCCTAGGCCACATCGAGCAAAGTGGCAAAACAAATACTGCTCGACTTAATTGAGGTAGTTAATAAGATTCATAATGAAGTGGTATAACTGGGCGGCTGAGTGATAGCAGCGAAAACCAAACTGATGGTCTGGGATAACAATTTATAATGTGAGGTTTGAAAGGAAACGTTTTAAAATAAGCCATTTTAGAACGGAGTAGGTTACAGCCTGCAGTAAGAAAGCTAACATTTTTCAAGTTTGTGATGGCACGATTCAATAACATGTGGCCTTTCAGATATCAAGTTATGTTGAAAGTTAGTGTTGTTTTTTGATTGTAGTTATAGTAAGACAACAGAATTAGCGGACCTATGTATCTTTTTGTTGTAAGTAAATATTCCATTGGCTAATAACGTTAAAAACCCTTGTTACGCAATCAAAAAAGCATTACTCCGAGCTCAGCCCGCATAATATGCTATCTATCATATTTCTTATATAAAACGTTTGGATCCTAAAGTCTCTACAGTTGTTCATAAATAACATCAGCTCCGCATTGGCATATAAAAAGTATGATGGGAGGGTTCAACCCTTGGCAAACAAAAAAATTGAAAGGGTACTGACTGCTTCATGACAAAATAGCAATATTTCCATCTCTTAAGCTGGCAAAGGCGTTTCTTGCTTAAGTTATTTCCAAATTCAATTGCAAAGGATTATATGAAACTTGGCCTTTTCATCCGGATAAATAACAGTTGGTGATATAATTAAAAAAAAAAATATTTCAAATTAATTTTCCTGGCGTACAAATCACAAATGATGTACTAGAAAATCCTCTTGAATTGCAATTATATGTAGTTTTAAAATTAAATATACCGCATGAAAAATTGATTTAATTTTATATGATTCATAATGTTCGTTTTTATAAGGACATAAGGTTTTAATGAATAAAAGAAAAAAAACTTTCCTAAATTTTATCACTGTTTATAAGTCATAAAAAAGAAGAAGAATTTTATAACAACAAAAAGATAAATTTATGTAATATTCATAATTTTTAATAGTAATAAATTTATCGTCTAGCGAATGACACACTTGTACACACAAACGTTAGCCAATTTACGTTTCAATTTTTTCATTAAGTGCCGCCATAAGTTGTCTTTTTTTTCTGATCAATTGAAAACCACGGTCTGTTTTTCGCCGGCCGAGCACAAATCTCGTTTGAATCAATTATGCAGTGGGTGGAGCTGCAGTTGAAAGATAGGGTTAATGGGTCTAACGGATGGCCTGATGTTTGGCCACGGTCCAGGCTATCCAACCTCGACGATTATGCAAGATTCTTGATGTGTCTTATCTTTATAGTATCAATGTACCATTAACAGTAATGTTTTTTCAGGTGATTGTATCTTTGAATTGCTCTTTATTTTGTCATAAATGGTAGGCTCATTCTGATTTATTGGCTATTTTTCTATTTATTCCTTACTGCTTTAAGGCCTACTTTTGAACATAGCGATAATTTATATTAAAGTTTCTTTTAAATCATTTCAATATTTATTCATAGGGTTAAAAGGTTTTTTCAAATGTTGACCTTCATTATCATTAGCACATTCATTTAATTTGATTTCCTAAAAAATGACGAAAACTTCTCAGCATTGATTTATAAAACATTAGATATCGTAAAAATATCCCCGTACGCCAAGCGATACAAAAACCTTCATATTGTCCTCAATTACTAAATAAATTGTAGTTTAGCTTTTCTCTTTGGTTTACCACAATATTTTAAACATTTCGTTTAAAATTTAAAAACAATGTAGACACTAAAGGTAAATTTAGATATCTGGTAGAGATATACACTTTATATACATTTACATACAACTTTCTAGGTATTTATCGTCCTATGTGATGCAATAACTTGATCATTTTATATACCAATCCTTCGTTGATATTAAAAGATTTTAAGGATATAGTTTTGAGCAGATGCCTGTTTTATGAAATGTGGTTTCCTCCAGGTTCGTTAAAAAAATGTAAAAGGCATAAAAAATTTATGGTAGATAGAAGTGTAAAGCAAATAGCAAAGCTGAACTGTAGTTCATGAAACTTAAAAACAAAAAAATTTCATTAACTGTTTGAACGTATTATTTGTGAAAAACCTAGAGTTTTTTATTAACCGACTTCAAAAGGATTTTGTTAAAATCTTTATACAATCGCCTGAAGTTGATGAATCTGAAAATGATTTGCCATTTCAAAATAGTTAATTATTAAATGAGTGAATGATGAATTCAATGTTCAAAACTAGAGCTTGTTCTAAAAACCAAGTAGTTTAATTTTATTTTCAAGGTTGAATAGTTTTTGGGTAAGCAGAAGCACTAGTAAATTGTACCTCCTGTAAATAAAATTGGAATTTGTTTTTGATTAATCGCACCTAGTGATTGGTTCAAACCTTAAATCCACATTCGTAAAGCCTAAGTGGCTGGTAGATATTGAAACGAAAAGAAGGCAAGATCCTGCAACGAATTTATGACCACCGATTTTAAACGATTGGATTCCGATTTCACGCTGTCTCAGTAAATGTAAACTAAGGGCTAACCGTTTCTTTTTTATTGCCTACGATACCGTAAAACGATAATTTGGAAAATAAGAGCAAAAAGATAAATACTCTTAATAATGTTGGTATTGTGTTAGTTGATAGACAAGTTTTAAAAAAAATTATTTGTCGTCATAATCAACCACAATTCTCAATAATACATATCATTGGAATGGCTCTATATCGTACTTTTTTCTAAAGCAGGTGATGAATGTTTAATCATACTACATAATTTCAATTAATTAAGGTTTTTAGTTGAGGTAAAAAGCCAGTGTCAATAGCGGGACCACTAGCTATCGTGACTTAGATCTACTCGAACAAATGAAAAATGACAAAAAGGAGGTAAAATTCAAAAAGTGGGGTTGAGATGGATAGTTTGTGTTGGAGATCGAGGTCTCGATAGCTCAAGTGGTTGAACAGCGTCGTATAAAACCGAAGGTAGTGGTCGAATCCCGCTCTTGACACTGGCTTTTTTTATCTAAACTCAAAACCTTAATTAATTGAAAGTTGTTAATTTTTCAAGCAGACCAAGAAAATTAATGAATACTACATACTACTATCCAAAACGCTTGATCACAAATTGATATTTTAACATCAAACTGAATCGAATGCTTCTATTCTCAAAATAATAATCATAATGTGAGTACATTTCAATTTAAAAAAATTAATATATGTGTACTAACCAAGTAAGATTTTTTTTATTGCTACAATAATAATAAATATCAGAAAGAAGTAAAACGTTCCATATGTACTACGCACTGTAAATATTGGTGATTAGTAGCCTGAACTAGTTTTTTTAAATTAATCTAAACAGATAAGTTGTGCTCAAATATGCCGAAGTAGTGCGATTTTTTCTCTTTGCAGTTTTAAAGATGTCTAACTTTTTATGAGTCACGTGTACAGTATGCATGCGGGAGTTTCAAACCATAGGAAAGTAAGAATACATAGCACCACATTATTTGAGTACGATGTCATATAGTTAAATCCCAGTTTGTCATGTATTTCTATATTTTCTGCATGGAGATTCTGTCTTGTTTCACGCTACAGCGGATTTCAAATAAAGGATCATATACAATGTCATGGTTTTTATAGCAAAAAATCCAATAATCGGTGGGATATGGCCAAATTAAAGAAAAAGGTTAGGGATGGTTAGGGATGGTTAGGGATGGTTAGGGACCATCCCTAACCATCCTAACCATCCCTAACCATCCCTAACCATTTTATTTTCTGTTTTCACCATTCTGACGCTCAGATAAAATTTTAAAACTGCAAAGAGCACATAATTTCTAATAGTTATCGTATTTAGTACGAAGCATCATTAGAAGTCAAAGAAAAAATATTGAAATAGGAACAGGCTAGTTCTTATTACGAGATATTTTCCCGTTATAATTTTTGTCCTTTGATAATTTCAAGATTCCCTAAATATCTTGAACTGCTATGCTTCACGTTTAATAAATCACAAATACATTATAGAAAAGCAGACTAGTGTAATTTTATGTTGATTTATTATAACGGTGTAATTGATGTTTTAAATCTGAATGTACCGGAAAAGGAAAACGGCGCCGGAACAAAACAACGTATTTGCATGAAGTAACTCCTCTCATAATTTGAAAGTGAAAATCACGTGTCATAAACTTCTTTCCTTCCCCGCAATTCCCACTGATAGTGTTTGCACGCGGTGATAAAATGAGTTGAAGTGAAGAAAGAAAATAAAAGGGAAAACCTCTTCACCTTCCATATTCCAGCCGGAGGTGTCATGAATCCCTTATTTACAATCTACTTCATAGCAAGAATTTTACGAGGCGTATAACTGGATATTTCACACGAACCTTTGCCCTGAGGAAGATCGTTACAAGCAAAAATCAGCCGCACATTTGATGATTAATCCCAAAAAAATACAACTTTTAATAAAAAATTATTTATCAATTCATTAGAATGCGATATTATTTACCGTTATGTATTCCACCTTGGTTCTGTCCGACCTATATTAACAATAATAAAAAATTCAATGTATTTTTTGCCCATTCTTATCGGTAACCAAATTGATTGCAAAACAATCATGAACAAAGCGTTAGTGTCATAATCAAACTTCAGTGAAGAACTTGTGCTCACCGTTCTGCAAATTAATATCGATGCAAAATTTTCCCTTCTTTTGGCACAAACTTACAAATCTTGTAAAATTTTAGGCCAATATTTTGAAGGTATCAGGTTTTTGTAAAGACACAAAAAAAATCCTAAAAAATCCGAATTTAAAATTTTTTCTTTAAAACATTTCTCCGTCTATAGTGCACTTAAGTAAAAGTTAAAGTTTAACATTGTTGCATCAACTCAGGATTTGATATTCACCCTGTGTCTAAGTCGGAAAAGTTAAAGCGCAAATTGGTCCGCTAGAATTAACAAACCTAGCAATACGGACAAATTAGATAAACCCCGGTCTTTCAGGAAACAAATACAAAAAAAAAGTGTTAAAATATTTTTTACAGCATCCTCATTAAAAGAAACCACTTAATTATTCGTTTCGGGTGTACTCTTACATTTATTTTTTACTCTTCCGTTGTTTTTTTTTTGTTTTGTTTTTTTACTTACAGTCTTTTTAGTTTTATACCTAATGTATTCAAATTTAATATTTTTAAAGTCTAAATAGTAATATTACATTAAGGGAGGAGTTTTGTAAATTTAGAAAGCTAAAAAATTTACGTTCTACGTTAAAAAAAATCGTATATTTAGATTAGATATCTAAATATTATTAGATATCTGAGAATAGATTAGATATCTTAATTGTATTACAGGGTGGTTTGCTGCCGATGCAACAATAATTTGATGTTGACGTTAACGCTGACGCCGTTTCCCCCTCAGATAAGGGGAATGCTCTTTGTCGATGACCTCTGCCTGTACCATGCGGGTAAGGATCTGGCGGATATCGGTGGTAAAGTGCAGTCGGCGATAAACCTTGTAGCTGCTAGTGTTGAGGAAACCGGGTTTACCTTTTCCACTTTGAAACGGTGTGTGTACTTTTGCACACTGAGGATGGCCAATAGCCTCTCTCAACTCCGCCTGAGGAGCAACATCTTTTTGGTACGTGGGGAAGGTGCGGTTCCTCGATCTCCTGTTTGATGAGAAATTGAGATGGCAGGTACACATCGACGCCGTCGAGATCCGGAGTAGGAAAACCTTCCCACTGTCCAGATTTGTTGGTCACTTTAAGTGGGGAGCGGACAGGGAGATTCTGTTAAAAATGTTCGACTCGCTGCCTTGTTCGAAGATTGTTTTATGGCAGCATGTCTTACTCCTCGCCCCGAAATACTCGCTTGAGAAAGTTCGATAGCCCATTTTATCAGGGTCTCAGGACTTGGCTAGTCTGTACTGCGAGCTCGGGGGTCTTGGTCCTGGGTCCGAACTTCGGAGGAGCAGCTCACCTCGGTTACACAGCCGGCTTCTTGGCCAGCTGGATCCTCCAGAGCCCGTACAGAGTTCTCTACGACAGGCTTCACACGCGGACGCGACCTCTAAGGAATCGCTTCGATGAGTCCTTTAAGAGAGCAGGACTGGCGCTGGGGAACGTGCTTCGGCAGGGCCACCGACCGACACCCCCTGGACCTTTCCGGCAATACTCGTCCTCGACAATCTGGCGAACTTGCGCAAATCGTGTATTTCCCCATACGTCTATAAGGCTAATTTCTTTGAACTTAGAAATAGACACGTCAGTTTTTACTGAGCGGGCCAAGACCAGCGATGGTATGGCGTGTACGGTCCACAGCGACCTTCTGGTCGTAGGCCCCTCATTGTAGCGTGCACACGTCAGAGCTGTATGCGATTTGGCACGCTCTCGAGGGGGTGTGGGCTATACGGGACAAGTTTTCGGTGGACTCTCTCGTCGCGCTCTTGTTAGATAAATACGCAGAGCTGGAGAATCTCAGGCAGGTGTCCTTTATGTAGAGAAAAGTTGCTCGACGTTTCATCCTCGGCTCCATACAGAGAGTGTATTTCTCGAAGTCACGATAACTCAAGTAGTAGAGTAGCGACGTATCATGCCGAAGGTCGTGGGTTCGAATCCCGCCCGTAACACTGACTTTTTTATCTCAACCTAAAACCTTAATTGATTGAATGATATTAATTGGACCAGTGCTGATTTTTCTGAATTTATGGCAACATTCTCCATACCACTAAATTATACATTATATGTTATTCCATTTATTGATCATTTGCTCTTAAGGTTCTGCTAACTTTCTACTATAGCGACGATTTTGGAAACTGTAATGTTATCAGGCAAACGAACTGCAAGGATTCTCTCTACTCTGGTACACGAGATGCAATAGGTCAATAAAGGCGGCAACGCCATTTTAAAAATATCTGTACACGTTCGGCTCGTATAGTAAGATTTGAACATATTAGTTAAAGTAAGTTAATAAATGTGAGATCTCGTTTTTTGTTTTATTGACAAGGAGTAAAAAGACAACATGCCAGACAAACAGCATTTTCCTTGTCCAAAATCATAAGACCACTATTTTCTTTTCAAGTGTTTCTTGTATAGTATCTAACATCTATTTGATGAAAATTCTGCATACATGAATCGTTCGGTTATAACTCATACTGAAAATTGGAGATTTGAAAGATCAAAGTGTTCAATCAAGTAATTATTCAAATATCGTGAGATGCGGTCTGGTGTGATGTAGGTATCAGAAAAACATTTTCTTTATCGTGCCAACGTTTCGATCTTTTATTGAGCTCTGAAGATGATCTCAATAAAAGATCGAAACGTTGGCACGATAAAGAAAATGTTTTTCTGATACCTACATCACACCAGACCGCATCTCACGATATTTGAATAATTATCCGTTAACGGTCACTAATCTCTACACATGTTCAATCAAGGCTAAGAATTTGGCTACTATTAGTTACAGTTACTGTTTTAAACGGAGTTTTCATATAACCATTATTTATTTGTTCATTCTGAGAATATTTTACTGGCAGTGAACCGAAAACATCAAATAACATTTTTGTATCAAAAATTGAAATGCAGTTCTCTCTTTTTACTACTAATACCAAAAACACTCTTATTTGTTTGTTTATTTGAGCTACAAACTCAACTCAGCAAGTTACTTAAATCTGCATCGCTTGACATAATACAAAACATGAAATATGTCATTTTTAATGGAGAAAGGTATTTCCTGGCTTGTGTAGGTTGTTTGTTATATCGATAAGTCCCGCGTTTCTTAATACTGTATCAGGACATAACTCTCCTTCTCATCGTGTCTCCGCCACGATAATGTACCTCTTGTACTGTTATATTTCCAGCCCCATACCCCCTCATGCCAATCCTTCTTTCGTCGAGTATTGTCCTAGCGACTAGTATGGGTCGAGGGAGGAAGTTAATTTAAAAATCCGTTTGTAATGTAAGTGCTCGTTACGACTGAAACGTTGAAAAAGTAAACATCTCTAAGTCTTTGGCAATATATAAAATGTTTTAATAACTACGATTAAAGGTCATATCCAACACAAACATAAAATAAAAGAAATTATGACAACTTTCAAATAACCAAGCAGGTGTTTTACTCAGAAAAAACATAAAGAAGAAAAAGTTAATAAAAATAACCTTCGTCTTTATAAAGCAAATAATATTCTTTATTTATTATTTATTACTTATTATTTAGAGATCGTGAGATGCAATATTGTGTGATGTATGTTGAGAAAAACATTTTCTTATTGTGTCAAAGTTTCAATTTTTATATACCTCATAAATACTAAACATTATTTATTTGTTTACTTTTTTATAAGGCAAAACAAACTTATATATTCTACGAAGTTAAACTGTTTGTCTAAAGTCTGTTATTTTTTGACATTAATACAACTTTGATAAATAAAAATATTAATATTAATCTCTGCTGTCATATCGTAGGCTTAACGTTATAAATTTGAATTAGGGCATAATTCCACTTGTCAAATATAATAATAGAAATAATCAATTGTGTGGGGTTGTATCGTCAATTACCGAAGTTTAAATGGTGCCAGAGATTAAGTCCGAAGAATGGGAGAAAAAGGGCGTCCATTAGCGATACAGACAGCATAAATCTCTACTTAAGAGGTTAACGGGTAAATGAATGTTGTTTTCTTAAGTTAATTATTAAAATAGAGTGTGGGAGAAATGAGAACAAGCTTTTGGCTAAAGACCAACTTCCACTAGTTTGTATTAAAACGTGGTAATCAAGCACTTTCTATTTCCAGACCGTCTGAAATTTCATGTGCTAAATTTTGACCAACAGAGTACCGCGAACATGACTTAGAAGCGATAAATAACTTTTACTATTATTTCTCAGTTGAATAAGAAACCTTATATTTCTCACGATATTATTTGGAAGCATATATTTCGCTTGAGACTATTATTATGTTCAACAAGTAGATAGGTGGACCCAGGATTGGCTCGTTTCTGTTTGTTATGAAAAGAATCAATGTTGCTTTCACTGAAATTTACACACTGACCATGATTGTGTTATAAAAATAAAAATAAAAATTTTTTTAATATAAAAATAACCTTTTAATATAATAATTAATAATAATATAATAAGGTGGGATGAAAACGCTTTTAACTGAAGTGAAAATATTGTATATTAAGACAAGAGTCTCACAAATTCGATAATTTATTAAATATATTTCAAACCTATTAGATGAGATGATAGTACGATTCACAAGCAAAGTAATGCAATTTGTACTTTCAGGTTAACCACCCAGCTTTACATAATTTTAAGTATTTCATTGATTTTTCATGGCCGTTTAGTGGTTCAAAGAGAGGACAACATGTCATTTTTCGATACATTTTGGTATGGGATGACAAAGGTTTGTCCCCTTTGATATAATCCGAATCCATATGTACCTAATGGTTTTCCAGAAGCGCAATTCATTAATTTTTAGAAACGAACTAAGTGTGGCCAAATAGTATATTTTTATACGAAATTCTCTTTTGTACATGTTTTTTTCAAAATCATATCTCATAGAAATTTTTATTTATTATAGTTTTACAAAATGAAAAAAAAGTCGTTTAAAAATAGTTGTGGAAGGGAGTGAACGTAAAAGGAGAAAAAGTACTAGTTTTCAAAAAGTTTATGATTTTCTGACCGAGCTCAGTTTGTCTGTTGCACCTCAATTTACGCCATAAAATTGTTACACCGACCCTTTTTGCTGTACGGGTTAGTCTTATTTTGGAAATAGTTTTTGACACAGAGTGTATCATAATTAAAATATAGGCTAACTTCATATTGATTCGCAATTCATAAAATATTAGAAGCACATACAATGCTAGAAGATTGACTAGATGATCCCGGAAACACGTTCTTCAACATCCTATAAAAGAGACGAGGAAGCAGAAGGAAAACATATACAATTATATGGTATAAGGATTGCTCACAAATCAGTAAATGAACCGTGCCATATGCTGCACAAGCAACATATTTGAACAACCCAACTTCATGGGAAAAATTAGGAAAGTACGCCTCGGCGGTCTTTCAAGTAGAGAACAATGCATCAACCACCTGTGCTTTGTGAAATTCTTAAACAGGTTACCATTTCAATGCAATCTTTCAAAGATCGGATAGCCAAGCTGCTATCAAAGTATTTGAATGTTAAAACTTACATTAAAATTAGTCAGTGAATACAAATAAAAATCTGGAGAGGCCACCAACCTGATATCTAGCATACCAAGGACACATCGGAATTTAAGGGAACGAAAAGACACATTGGCCACAGGAGGCAAGATCACATTTAGGCCCTGAGCTTAATCTTGGGATCACAAAAACAAACATAAAGTCCTCTATCTCAGAATAGAACCAAAAAGACAGTAGAATTGGATAAATTCTGGAAGTACTACACACAATATGCTTATGCTAAAGCAACCCTCGCCAAGACTGGTTAACTCACTGCTTCAGTTAGCGAGGGCTAAACTCAGAAGAGTTATGACTAATATACTGGTCATTGACATCGAACAAAACACCTACACAGCATAGTCATCAACAATGACCCATTTGTAGGTTATGGAATGAGGCGGAAAAAACGCTTCCCATATCATCTTCAAATGTGAATGGAGGCATAATCTGAGATGAAGAAAGAAAACTCAGAGAATAGAATTACACCAACGACAGCCATCGACCTAGTATTCTTTGAAGACGGATCGCGTCAATTGCGCTGAACAAAGGAACTAGGAAAGTGCAATCTTATGTATCCGCCAATCCAGATGGCTGCAGTGCCTAGGGAATAAAAAACCCCAGTAGTATCCATCATCATTATCATTATCATCATCTAAAGCTCCGAATTTCACCGGACCGTTTTCGTTCGGTGAAAAACCCGTTCGTGCTTTAATGCTAAAAATTTACACAAAACGTACATTTGGCATGAAAAACGGCTCCTAATAGCTTAAACCCGATTTTTAATTATACACGATGTTAGTATTAATTAATTATAATTATATATTATTTCCTCTGTATTTATCTCAATCTCTTCTGAATGAAAAGTAGTGAGTATTCTTATTAATTTCACTTTATACAAATTCAGGCAATGATAATCGTCAAGTCGGTATATTCCTTAATTTACAATACTATTTTGTTTTCGTTTTTAAAATTTTGAAACATTAGAGCGCCATTAATTCTCTAAGACGTTGACGACGCTAACAAAGGAGTCTCCATGGGCGATTACCGCGTTGTATGCCTTGGGGGATTATCTCCGAGGGAGGTTGTGCCCGACGTTTTAGACGTACCGGAACCTGCATCATTCATACCTTCCAAGAATATGCTATGTTGGATTTTCAGAACGAGAGCATTTGTCAGAGGATTAGAGAAACAGACGTGCCAGAGACGATTAGTGTAGATCATACGTTTGTGTCTAACGAAATTCTAGATATGTACATATTTACAGAATTTGTAATTTCTGTCATTTGTTAGTAAGTGAGATTAACACTGAAATGAACTAGCTAATATTTTTATATAATTTTTACATTTTAATTCAATAATTTATAACAAAATTTCAATTTAAAAACCCGAGATATTTTTTATGGCTATCTATTTACAAAAGCACCAGACCCACCGGAGAAGTTGCTAAAATGCTAAACACGTCTGACATAAGATTGGATGACCATAATGATCTTTAATAGTTTAATAAGCGTAAAATTGCCTAATCGAAGGATTCAAACGTTTAGAATTAGGCTTTTGAGTGATCTTAAAAATAAATTGTTCGAACTAACATTCAAAATTTTTCCAAAGTCGATCTAGCATACAACATTTAAACATGTTTATTATAAAACAGTCGCCTGCGAAAAAATTTTTAGTATATTTCTTGAATAGCAGAAAATATACTACAAACCTTGTCCGTAAAAGGTTTTTTTAATAAAAATATCTGTAAAGTATATTATAAAAAAAATAGTAAAACCTTAAAGAGCTAACCGCTAATAAACTCTTCACACCCTAATTATCCTCTTTCTTAACCTTATCCACCTATGTAAATATTCAAAACAGGAAAAGGGTTGAAATCTTGGATTACATCAAGCAGCTGTGTACAATTATTTATATACTCAACTGTCCAAACAAACACTAAATAAATAGCTCTGTTTATAATCTGGGTGTGAAGAAGAAATATTTCTTCTTTTAGCCACTGGCCCTATACCACCAGAATTTAAACAACCGTGTTTAAGAATGTCTTCTTTAAAAGGTGCTAAATTATGTAAATAATACAAGAGGAAAAATGGCAAAATTATAGTTTGTAAAGAAGCGTAATTTAAACATTAAATTATTACCTATAAGTCCTCTAATAATTCTTTCCGATTTACAAATTATTTATAAATATACAAAACCAACAATGAAAATGTGCAAATATTATTATTGTATTTTTTCCGTTGTTTTATAACAATTGAAACAAGAAGTAATACTTAATTTTTTCCGATATTAACTGTGTCATTTTCCATGTGTTCAGTATATTATCAATCAATCACTCAATAGTGCTGCAGGATTGGTTCACTTTTTATTCTTACTTGTATTTTCGTTATAATTATAGGGTTTGTACTGTTGCTCATGAGGTAGTGAGGTCTGCCATATTATTTTTTTTGCCACTTCAGACACCAACTCTCCGTTCAGACCGTAATAGTTATTGTATGGCCTCTTGATATGTCCAGGGCCCTGGTCCTCTTATTTGAATTTTTGTAATGTCTTAGCCATCCACAGAACCTATATCTATCTGCTCTAGATCGTTGTATGGTTTTTTAATGAGGGCGGGCGACCAGGGCCCGAGGGGTTAAAAGCCTGAGTAGGTCCCTACCCCGTTTTTTAATGAGACTGCATGAGAAACATGAGATCAGGAGGTATTTAACCATCTAATTTCCCTTATTTTATTCATCGGGTATAAAAAACATGTATATCACAGGAGTTTGTAGTCCAAGTAGAATTTTTACCAGCGTTATTCAATACTACAAGTGTTGACTTTTATGCTATAGTAGCTACTAAACTATAATTTCAAAATTAAAACACAAATGTATAAATAAACATATATGTTAAAACTGCCCAATCTTGTCAATTGCTTAGGTATGTGATGATGGTAATAAGGTAACCGGAAAATTGGTAATCTTCAAGCGTCCTTCTAACTTGTTTTATTCTTTTCCTCTTATTAATAATTAATTACCACGTATGTTTTATTATGAGTTTATTATTAATATTGTGCATACGGGTTTGATGGCGGTTCAATAAATACATTCAAAAGCAGACTGAATCATTAGAACTAAAATTAATTCGTTAATTATTACAGTTCAAAGTTGTTTATTCATATTATTAATTTTCCTTTATTTTCATTAGTATAGCCTTGATAGCCTAAAAAAAGTAAAACGATTTTTTTTATGTTTTATTAAATGTTTGTACGTTTTATGAAAGAAAATTAGTCAGCCTCAGGCGTCATGTAGGCCAAATATGGGAAATTAAATTTGAACAAATTAGATTGCCCGCTGTGGTAGATGCGAGGAGAAGTTTATCGCTGTGATAAATTTAAGCGAAAACAAATAGAAGAGATTGTAAATTGTTTGAAAAGGGTGGTTTTTTATCTTTTCAGTAGTGGGATTTCGCAAACAGGAAACACCCTTGTCACACACCTTCCGGAGATAAGGGGGCTTCTGTTCCCTTTTATTTCTATACCCATTTTTTATTAAGGTCTGCAAACAATTGGATTCGCGTTCCACGCGATGCCCTGTTTATCTTTGGCAAATATGGGAAAACTATTAGGCGAGAAATGACGGATGAGTCGATTAAGATGAAACGATCCAGTCATAATGGCAAAATACTACAAGATTTGCATGAAGACGCGCCCATCTGTCATCATAAATCGCCAATCATTTGTACGAAGCATTGCTTTCATTTGTCTTCCTTTTTTATCATCATTCAATGATTTTTGATACAGTTTATTCTTCTCGTTAGTATTATAAAACATGAAATATCTACATTCACCATCAGCTTTCTATTAGAAACAATATGAAAAAGTCCGCAAAATTTAAAAATCGACCAATTATTTGAGCACAGTTTGGTCATGTCTGATCAGTCTGGTTGTTAAATAATTTGCTGAAATATTTTTTTATATTTTTACACTGCTTAAAATCTCTCACTATCTTTCTTTCTTTTCCACTCTTTCTACAACCTATCTAGGTATCTCTCTATTTCTGTTTTCTTTCATTCGATCTCTTTCTATACTATCTTCTGAATCTCTCTCTCTCTCTCTCTCTCTCTCTCTCTCTCTCTCTCTCTCTCTCTCTCTCTCTCTCTTTCTCTCTGCTCTCTGCGCATTGTTTCCAAGTTTATTCAACGTCTTCATCAAAATGTTAATATTGACAGTGTTGTATTAATTGTGATGTGAGAACGAACATAGATATAGTTAAGTTTACTATTTCTCTTCTACATCCGTGGTATGACATGAATTATTGGATTTTGGAACAGATTAGAAAATTTACATACGATAGCATTTCCAACTGAAACTAACACGTTGTCATACCGAATAATTTTGATATGTCATATTTATACATATACCTTTGCTAGATAAACCCGTTGATAATTTCTCCTTTGTCAATCTTAAAAAACCTTTCCTATCTTCTTAGTCACGGCAACATGTAACTACAGATCCGCTAAGAGTCGAACCGAATATAATAAAACAGTTGAGAAAATAGGAACCTTGTCCAATTTATAAAAAGGCCATTGTATAAAGATCGGACTCCCTTAGATTTACTTAACTAAATTGTACTACATAAAATTAAAACTCTTAAGAAGTTCAAAAAGTTTGAGAGGTAGGAAAAAGTCCTACCAAGAAATTTCTATCGTCATTTTGAAAAATATACAAATGGAATAAAGCAAGAAAAAATTTTCCACCTAATTATTTTCCTCAGCCAAACTTCGTGTATTTTAAAGAAGTATGTAAATTAATGTTACTCTTGAAAAACATTTGGTCGATTTGAAGATTAAATGAAGTCCAAGAATAGCAAGACTGTTTTGCCAACATTGACTTGGAGCTTTTCCGTAGTATGAAATCAGTCTTCCTGCATGATATTTATCTTGCCAATTTGTTCGCAGGCGAGTCCTGGGGGACGAAGGTGTTCTGCTGCTCCGAAAACGCCTGCAACCAGGGTCACAGGGAAAGATCGGCGGCCATCGTCCTAACTGCTCCCTTGATCCTACTTGTCCGGCAAGTCTTCAAACTTACCTACTAACAAGGTTCGCCCTAAGGGTAACCTGTACACACGCTTTAACCTCTGACTCAAAATGTAGAATTTTTCCATAACAAAACAAAAACTAAATAATAACAAAAACGTTTTTAAAGTCTCAACAGACATATATTAACATTTTTTTAAACTTATATCAGCAACTAAGCTAAACATGTTTGTACTTTAAACTAATAATTAACAATTATAAAATAAACGTTTATCTTTCCATATATTGTATATTTTTTAAAAACCTTCAATTTCCTTTGATATAAGTAAATAATAAAATTGTAAAATAATACAAAATTCCATGTAAAGAACAAAACATAAAATAAGATGTATCTCAAGGTAAATGCAATGAAATGCCACTTTTTTAAAGCCATTTAAATTACATAGTGTACGTACATATCTAAAGCACAATGCTATTTAATGTCGAAATAACCAGAGCAAGTATTAAAGAACGTTGAAATTATAATTGCAGAAAGTAGTACAAGACTGTACTGTAAATCTGTAATCTGTAAAATGTGGCTAAATGGGAAATTTTAATTAAAATCTTTCAATTTCCTAACGCCGAGGTCGTAAATCAAAAAGTTAAGTCCAACCAACTTTTAATAAAACCAAACGGACAAGATTGTAAGATATTCTATTGGACGGATTCCAAAGTCTATTGTTATATATTGTAATAAATTCGTCAAGTATGACATGTACTCATTTTTTAAATTTCAAATAAATGCAAGTAAAACTTTAAAAAAAGTAACCGCTTGAAATTTATTAAATTTTGCTGTCAATCATTTGAGTTGATATTTTCTTTCATTTCCAAACCATTTACATACTTCGAGCCTCTCAGCAAATAGCTTTAAATAGTTTTAAAAAAATTAGATTGTAAGAGTTAGATATAAGTAAAATTAGAATAATAAGTCAGATTGAACACATCATTCAAATATAAATACGTCGATGGCAACTTTAAAAAAAGCAATCAAAATATCTATAAAACTGTAATAAACATATAATGTATTTAACCGTCTAAAGTTAACTTGCGGCCATATTTTATCGGCAACTTTCCATGCGTGCTTTGACTAAAAACGAGCCGCCCCTCCGTTGTCAGATAGTAAAAACGCATTTTACTTACGCCTAAATTTATGCCCGCCATATATATGCTGTGAAGCGTGAAAGAACTCCGTTTGGGATCGTGCTGATCAATTATGAAGAAGAGATTTTCCGAATTGGAGGAAAAAGAAGGAAAATCTAGCCACCCTATTAGCTTATTCATCTCCGCAATCCCTCCTTATAAATTATAACTGAGACTAGTTCTTGAAAAACGCCTTCTCGGTCTCCTTTTGCCTCAATAAAACCCCGGTGTATTTCTTTTAATAATTGTTGCATTACAATTCCTTTGCGAAGAGGTAATTTTTTTATCTCGGCAAACCAACTCTTGGGCTTTTTTTTATCTGATCCTTTACCAATTAGCGTTCAAACAAATTTCTTTCACCCGTTTACAAATCGTTAAAATATCCCTTCGATTATTTTTAAAGAGCCTTAAATCTACTTATTTATACACACAAATATTATTCTTATGCAATACAGACATTACGTCGTTCGTTTTCTTTAGTTAATATAATAATTGTTTGAAGACTCAAACTTTATTGTCTCAAAACAAACATCAAGACAATTTAGCTAATTACGAGGGTACGCCATCTCGCGGCTTCGTCAAATACAGACTTACACTAATACAACCTTACAATACAAGCTCAAACTTGTATACTGGCTGTTTATGTCATAGAATGTTCAAAATAAACGTGCATAGAAATATATCTGTGCAAAACAATTCACCATTCATACATGTAACAAATTAGATCATTTTGACTATTTATAAATGTGCTAATAGTTAAAAACCAGAAGTTTTAAACCAGCATCTATTCGGCTTAACAAGAAACTCATCATATTAAATTGAAGTAAGGGAAAGCAAAACTTCTGCTGTTCTGATCCTCCTTTCTCAAGGATGGTGAAAGCAATAAAATCCAAAACCTCAAACCACGTGGTGGAATTTTAACGAGAGAACGACGATTAACTTTTAAAGCTATCTAATAAAACGGCTCTTTTCTCTATCCTCTCGGGGCTCTTGAGTCAGTGGCAATAACGGTCTTGATAAGAAACCCTTTCCGGAAATAAGGTATTCCGAGGGTCGTCACACAAAGGGGTTTGTCAAGGCGAAGGGGATAATTACAGGGGGGTTGACGTGACCGAGGTCGAAAGATACCCACCCTCGGGAGAATCGCAATTGCTACTAGACGTTCTGGGCGAAAAAGTGGCAAATTTTGTTTTGTTTTGTGCCCCCGAGTCAAAAAAGAGACTATAAGAAAGAAAGAGAGAGAGGGAGAATTATACAATTAACAAAACCCCACTAGGAAAAGGGACGATTGCCTATTAATGGTGAGACGAGCGGCGATTAAGAAATGGGAAAGGAGAAAATTGAATAATCCCCAAGGGCTCAGAAATTTCCCTGCCCTTCTAAGAAGGGTTTAAACTGCGGTAATTTACAGTCTTATCCGCATTGATATCATGATCCATCTATTTATTTTACTGGCATAAATTACGCTCGTGCTTAACTCTTTTATAAGCGAACATACAAGTATAAGAAATATCATATTAATTATTTCAAATAATTGATCCTTTTATCTAACATCCAGTTTGAGATGAAAAAGTTAATGTCTTAAACTAGACTTAAATAAGAATAATTAAATAAAATAATAAATACTATAGAAATAAAAAATATCCAGATATATCTGGATTTGTTAAATAAACCAACAGTTAAGGATAAGTTAAATCCTACTTATTGATCGATTTATCATAACAACACAAACTGCTAAAAAAAGAAGTAATTTGTTGAAAGACAAATTTAAAACATAAATTTTTCATATAAAATAATTTAAAATTCAGTGATTAATATTCTGTGTTATAATTTACCTAAAACTTGAGTTCTTGCCTATTTGCAAGTAGTAGTAGGAAGTAATCGGTTATATTTTTAACACCTCTTTGCACATTACTCGAAATTCAAAAAAAAAATTAAAAACGACTTCACAGTTTTGAGATACAAGTTCAGCCCTCCTAAACTAAAGTGTTTGAAATAATTTTGGAGTTTTTATTTCCTGTAACAACTAAAACAATTTTTACAAACGTGGCATACCATTTGTGATGTTAAAACAATGGTTTTTCTGTTTCTAAAAATTGTTTGTGAACAACATTTGTAAATCGTTACGTTCAATCTTTTTTATAGATATAACAGTAAGGGGGAATGGGTCGGTGTCGCAACTGTTAAAGCTTTGAAGCTCACCACAGTAAAGTAAAGATCCGAGGTTCGAATCAAGTATTACGCATTCAAACCCGACATAGTTACAAATAGACTTTTTTTTTTCAAAAACACACCGTACCCCGAGGGTTCATATTACCTCTTAGTTGAAATACACTCGTAAAAAATAATATAACAACATTGGAAAATAAATAATTTGTGAAAACGACACCTGGAAAAATTGACTAATAGTCAATTACTAATTATAATTAGTACGACGTACTACGATATATTATAATTACTACCATACTAATTGCGGTTCATGATTACTAATTATGAATAGTTAATTACTAAGGCTGCTTCTTTTCATAACATATAACGCAAACTCAAATACTAAACCTTGATTATTTATTGTGAGTGCAAAAATGTTGAATGAAAAAGCCGATTATAATCTAACCGTGAATTTAGTTAAATATTTACCATCCGATTTATTGAATATCAACTCGTTCGTAACTCATTTATCCGTGATCTGTGATCAGTTTTCGCTTAACTTCCTTCAAGGATTATTGGATTCAGAACAAGTTAGCGGGGATAAATGGGATATTGTCTCGGTCGGCTTCCCCTTTCCAATAGTGAAACACTTGTTCGTACACAACAAGTACACAAAGCCAAAAATAAACATGGTCTTTCATTAGGCCCAAAAGCTATTTTGTGATAGTTTTAATTCTAGATGTAAGATTTTCATTATAAAACGTGAGTGTGAAAGTGGATGAGAAATTCAGAAAAATAAATAAAAATAATTTATGGACATATTTGCGAATCTTGTTAACTTGAAATTTAGTGTTTAAAAAAATTGTTTAAAAACGGGTATAGGAATGTTAAGTATTAAATCTATTGTATTTATATCAATAAGAAATACAACGAGATAATTAAATACTTATTTAGATAAAGTTAGTTACTTTCTACAATAATAAATTTTAAATTAATAAACTTTCATTTCTTTAGGAATTCTGTTGAATTAAGACTAATTTTGGTACCCAAATCTTGTAGAAAAAGTAGAATAACGTGGCCTGTTGATAAAACAATAGAAGTTACATTGAAAAATATAGTTATGCATCCTATCTTCTCATCTTCCGCATTTTATTGTTTATAAAAATGTAACAATTTCAAATTGGCTTAGTTAGGATTTAGCAACTCATATGATTGACATTGGGGTGCAGTAATCAAAAAACTAGTAAAGTGGTTTTAATTAAATGTTATCTTGAGATACAAACAAAAATGGTTCTAAAAACGCCGTTACAATTTATATATTCACTTATCTCTTCCCGTTTTTCGCATTGTAAACATTTGGACTGTATAATACAATAGTAGTGTTTATTTTTAAAAAACCGTAATCCTATTTTTCCCGATCCAATCGATGCTTTTTGAGTCAGAGGTCTTAATCAACGGTTATTGTGAGAGTTGCTTTTTTTATTAAATAAAGTAAAATTTATATTATTATAACATATTGAGTAAGATTTAGGAAAGGAATACCTCTCTCTAAGTAAATGTTCTAATAGCTCTAATAATGATTAATACTCTCAAAAATTGAGAATCCAAAAGTAGGGGTATTGCATTCCTCAAATTTTTTGCACGCTATAGATTAACGTTGATTTTCAGGGTACGTTAATTTGTTAGACTCTTTGGTGTTTGTTGAGCAGAAAACCTGCTGTGTTTGGCAACAATCATGCTTTCATGTGAGATTTTCAAAATGGATTATCGTATTTTTAAAACAAAAATATGTATAGCGCTTGTTATAATTAATTAATGGAGATGGGAATATGAACATGCTATCGAATTATTTCTAAATAAGATTTAGCCTTAAAAGTCTTTTTGCCCTTATAAATATAATACACGTGCAAAAATTCTAAATACATTTAGCTCATTCACGCATGGAGTTCTAATTAATGGGTTTTTATTTATGTTTTTTCAAGATCATTTCGGTAAAACGTCATGTAGATGTATACCTCAAAAATGCAAAACACGTGAACATTATTATTGATAACATTATAGAAACGTTAAATGTTTAAGCAAAATAGTTCTAGGTAAATCTGATGATTATAAGTACATCTAAAAATAAGGCCGAGTTCAATGTTTTGAAAAATACTGAAATACAATTGTTAGATTATCTTTTTGAACTGGCCTAAATCGTAAAATGGGAAAATAATTCAACCGACTGTGTATAATAAGAGGAAGAGTTTACAAATTCCAGCAGATAATAATTTTTCATTATTTTACTAAAAACTGTTTTTCATTATAATGCTATTAAAAAGGAATTCAATTTTGAAGCCTAAAACTTCTATTTAAAATTGTTTCATTCGTATTTTTTTATATATTTAATAAATGCCAATGTCTAAAAATTAATAGGAGTAGTTTATACAATTATTTCATAAATAAGCTAAAAAAAAACGTAAATTTAAATACTTTTGTATGAAAAAAATCCCTTTTGGAGGAAACAGATTGCCTTTATTATATATTTTGTAATAGCTGAATTTATAATTATTACTGAATTAATTGCGTTTGGCGCCTGACAATCTCCATATCAGCACAAACTTCCCCTCTTTTATTAACAAAAATCAATATATTGTAATTAAAATTGTTTTCCTCCTCCAAGAGGGTTTTCATAATATTCGTCTCAATTGTTATGCTTTAGCTTAAAATCCATTTTTAAACTTTACCTTAAGACAAAAACACAAGAACCATATTCTAAATAAATACCTTAGATATAAAAATCAACTATTAATGGGTATAAACATATTGTTAATACGTTTATAAAGTATCAGATGTTTAAAAATATTTATATAGTTTTAGATCATAGGATTTATTTAGAAGTGTAAATGTATGTAACTGTGGCATTCACTATTTCTATTATTCACCGTAACAAATCTAAATTAAAAAAAAGAAACTAATTTATGAAGAAATAAATCCTTCGAAAAATATGAGAGTATGTATTTTCATCGTAACCTTTGAACCCAACAGCAAGAATCTGATTTTTTCACTCATTCAGCAAAAGAAGAAAGTAGCGAAGCACAAAAGAAAATAGTACATTATTACATTATTAAAACACATAATAATGACCTAAAAACGCATTTTTGGAAATCTCCAGTTGAAATAGATAAAAATTTGCCAGGGATGTTGCTAAACGAACTCCTTTAAAATTATTAAACTAACTATATTACAGAATTTTATGAATCACTTGTATTCAGTTTGTTCGTTCAAATAAGGAACGTTAATTTGTTTCTCATTATCATACATACTTTTTCTAGTCTGGTAGAAAAACAAATTCAATTATTATTGATTTCTGAAATGTTTTACATGATAATTAAATTGCTTTACACGTGACCGTATTTCATGATTTCCGAATAAATATATATTATTGTACATTTATTTAAGTAAATATTCATTATTTTAAAAATTCGTCGGATATTACTTTCGGAGTAAACTGGTCGGAGAAGTCCGCTTCGTTTCTGTCCAAGTGAGTCCAATCTTAGATAAAGAAGACCCGTGAAAGCCTTCTTCTCCTCAAAGAACACCTTAGAGAGAGACTAAGATTGCAAGGTAACAGCTCTAAAAATCCACGAGACGAAAAAGATCTTTAAAAGTCCATATAGAGGAATGGAGAACGATACTGCACGTAGATTCAGTGATATTTAAGAGGGGATGGCATTTCTTTAGAGGCACAACCAAGTGGGAACACTTGACACAGCCTACGTTCAAAGTAAATGATCATTTAATGTTTTCATATCTTTGTAAGGCTCTGAATCATTGCTTATGCATGATAATGTTCAGACACAAAAACAACATGGGTTTGTGAGTATCTAAATATGTACGCCGTTTTGACTGTGGTCATATCGTTATTCTTGTTTTTTTCAGTTTCGATTAAGGAATGGAAGCTGGTTTCGTAATGGTGAAGTGATAGAACAAGCCATAGAGAAATGGTTTCCGTTTTTCATCACTCCAAACAAATAAATACCATGTTTTATTGTTTCTGGCTCATCACTGATCATAAAGTGGTGAGAAGAATTAAATTAATTTTTTTAGTTATGAGCCGCAAGTACGATGATACGGTATTAAATTTTCGGAAATTAGTCAGGAAAATCCGACCTGTTTATTCAGTGTCATTTCTAATGATAACTTTAAACTTTAAACCGCCAAACTGTATAACGAAGGATAATAAAATTATTTGGTGGTATTGCCAGGGCGGAAAGTAGGCTAAACCAGCAATTCAATTCTGTCTGGCCGTTTGGTTGATCTTTCGCGCCGTTCATTTTTCTCTATTATGGAACAATTATTATCGGGAAATTTTAATTATACAGATTTTTGTTTAACCATTTTTCGTAAAATTGATAAATGTTGTTAATACACGAATAACCTTTTTACGCACATATTTCTGCTTTCCAATTGTTAGAATATAAGTAAGCCCACTGAAAAACAGAATATTTTCTATTTTGTTTCTCATTGTATTTTTAATACTGTAGACAGATTTATTACCTGACAACCGAAACATTATTTTATTTTATTTTTTGCGTATACCAAACAACATAAAATTATGTTTGTCAACGTCCCCCTAAATAACAATGCAAGCAAGTATGTTTTGAATTACATAATGGAACGCCGACCCCATTGAAGACATGATATCATGTTTCATAATGGATGTAAAATAGCTCATCCGTCATGGAGACGGATTTTGAGACGACGTTTCCTTGAAGTGGGAAAAGAGGAAATTAGGTGGTCTACATAAAATCTGTATTTTCGAAACGCTTTCCGATAGACTCGTTGAATATTTTTAGAACCGATTAGATCATTAACATCTGATGAAATTTTAAAGATTGTATCTAAGTTCTTAAAAATCCTTCGACTATAAAGTAAAAGTTGGCGATTTAACATTCAGCTCATGATCCAGAAGAAGGGCAACCAACTGTCATAATGACTCATGAATAGTTGAAACTTGATCAGCATGGAAACCGCTTCTATTCGCTATTCCAGAGAACTCTTGAAGTTGACGGAGAGAAGTTAATTCTCCGAAACAAACTTGTTGCCGTTGTGTTTCGCTAGTGACCATTCAAAATTGAATTTAGGGAAATTGGGCGACTTCAAATTGGAAGGACAGGCAAATCCTGGGAATGCAAATGTAACGTGCGGCTTATTATAGAAACGGTATACAAATTCCCACCCATATGGAAAACACGAAAATGCTTTGAGCTTGTTCATCAATTAAACTTCCCTGTCAGAAGTACTACGGCCTGTTTATCCTGCATCTAATTTCATCATAATTAAATGATTTAGTCTTGTATACGGAAGGACAAACTGAGTTATACGCTTACAACTGATCAACTTGTACAACCGTCATTAAACAAAATTTGTAGAAAATAGTAATTATTGGCTTATACTTATCCTTCTGTCATTACTGGCTTATAAAATAGAAATTCTGCGGGATTTTTACTTGCAAGCATCTTTCTCACTGGCTCTTATAATGTTTTAAAATTCTATTTTCGTAGCTTGCTAACCTCTGATTGTTACCTTACACAGTAATAGTTCTAAGCTAGTAGCTAGTTAAACGCACAATAAATATTTTCGTGCTCTACATCTACCATTGAAACGACGCCGGCGACTGGAACACTGAACCCCGGCCGAAAATCTTAACAGTACTTCAAGAAATCTCCCGTTCCTGGTGAACAGCCGGTGGAATATAGAACTTGATATTCCGACACCGCCAGAATTCATTCCACTTCCAATGAGAAAAGTGCGGTTACATACACGCTTCTAAATTGGCGTAGGTGAATGGTAAACTGTTTGAATGCAATAGGACATCATTGGAGTTACATTGAAAGTATCGATTAGTTAGGAAGGATTTGAGGATAACATAGTAAATGCAAGGATGCTCTTTAGCTTCCACACAAAACCCTCGTGCTATTCCTGATTTAAAGGCCTGGGACAGCATTGTAGAAAGATTTAATAAATATTTACTATTGCTTTCGGAACTTTGACGATAGATATAAAGTTCGAAAGGTCGTAACCAGGACTTTTATATTTAGGAAGGTTAATTATGAGCTGGCTGACTTCCTTGTGAGTAAAAGGCTGAGGAAGGAGGGAGATATATAATTATTCATTAATTTTACCAATACAGTGTTGAAATTGGACGTCAGTGAGAGGTGAATGCAGTGGAGAGGTTGTGCGCCAGGAATTGAGCTTTCTCCTAATAGGTTTTTGTCCATGTCTGGGAAATATTCACAAATATGGAGGCTATGGTGTTCCATTTTCTCTCAAACCTCAATAAGTGATCATTTAAGTTCTTTCGTTGGTGCGTTATCAAATGATATTTATAGCTGCCAAACTGGATATGTCAGCCTCCAATTACTACTGTAATCCTTACCTTGACTTCTTTCTTTAGCAATTTACCCTTTCCTTCTCCCTGAAATTCCAAGTTTAACGTTTGGTTGGTTCATCATTCAGTAACATTTTCTTTAATAACCAGTGCTCAAGCATAATAATCTGGTATCCAATAACAAATCCGGTTTGTTATCTTATTGCACGCAAAAAAAATGTAAAAGCTAATTATTGTAAGGCAGCTTATGCTTAGTTTGAATCGCAGTGCATTGAATTCCAGTATATTTTACTATAATCATTCCAGTTGTCTCTAAACTAACCTCTAAACAATTAGAGTTATTCGTGAGCTGTAACAGTACGATTTTATAGAAGCGCCAATTAATTACGGCACTTTCATTTATTTCTAAAAACACAAACGATACAAATTAAATTATAATAGAATGTTATATAATTTTTTCGTGGACATCACTATCATATAAATGCGCTTAGGTCTACTAAGATAACATCAGTTGAAATTTATTTATTTGCGTTGGTTGAAGAGGTTTTTTCACGAGTTACCAGAACAAAAGGCCAAATTTATAGTATTGGGTCACTTTTTCGGCCAATTATAGGATTGTCTGCGATGTCAGCTAAGCTCATTGGCCGGTTTCCAGTTCCGGACGCGTTTGGCAAAGTGAAGAAGAACCAAAAAGCCCCAGGAGTTGTAAAAAGTTACAAGTGATTGCATTACGTTTAAACTATAGCTATTCCAATGCAGATAGTGGGCAAAAACCACATCAATAAAACATCATAGTTAAGTTACTTGCGTCTCTCCAAATAAAACAAAGTATATAAAAATCTATTCGCATGATAAAAATAATTACAGTAATTTTTCGTAAGACGCGAATATAATGATCTGTAATATATTCGTTTTGAACAGTTGAAAACTCATTAATGTGCTTTTATAATTATATATTGTATAAAATATACAATTCGTAAATACAAATGAAGGGTGTTTGCTAGGCATCAAATTTGAACAAACACATATGAAAAAATACTGTACTTTTAAGCAAAAAATTAGTTTTTAAGTTAACGTTAACTAAAATCTTTAATGAAACAAGCAATAAGAAAATGCATACACAATATTGAGTTTCCTGTACATTCCAACACCATCATTACCATCTATGCGTACCATACGGCCATTTTGTCTTCTAATCTGAATCCTGGACAAGCAACCTCGCCACTATCAAAAACATCGCTTGATCTTATCAAAAACTGGTGCAAAAAGTGTGAGTCAAGACTGAACGAGGGATAATTTACCAAAGTTACATTAAAAAAACAGTCTTGCCCTCCACTCTACGTCCACTGAAGCAAAGTATTTCCACTTAAATCAGATGTTTAGAGTTATTTCTAGCCAACAGACTGACTGACGTAGAATCCCCAGACAAGACTTAAGAGTAACTGCGTAATAAAAAACCTTACACAACGAAATCTGTATTGACTGCCAAAACTGAACACTTCCGCCAAGCTATCCAATACCCAATCCACGCCCTAGACAAATTGTCAAAGTTCCTTATTAAGTCAGAAAGCTCACTATCCAAACCCGCTTTCACAAGCAGTCCATCAAGCTTTCGATCCTTCCGAACTCGGCTGATCTAACCCTTATCTGCACTTACCCATCCTGGCGAATTCCTTGCCCCTATCACTCATATTGAGCAGTGCGTTTTTCTAAAATATATCTTCCGGAAGCAGCGTTATCCATAGTTGAATGAGTGAATGAATGTTTATTGTTATTGTAATATTAATAATTTTTTCAATGTAATTTTTAATGTAAAATACATTTTTAGCTTTATTGAACTAACTATTCAGATTCATTTTTAAATCCTACCGGAGAAAAATGACTTTTTATAAAACCCGCAAATTTGTTTTACCTGAAGGTTTAAAAGTTGAATTAACAGGGGGAATTGTTCAACGGTTATTTACATAAATAAATTGCTAAGATAGGCTCTTAGTTCTCGGAAAGGATTAAGGAATTAAAACAAAGGATCTGTCCTCAGCCATTAACACCAATCCTGGGTTTTCTGAGAGTAATTCACGTTTATCTCACCTCGCAGCCAAATACCTTCCGAGCTAGAATAAAAATGTAGAATAATGACTGGCGCAATGAATAAATGGCAAAAACTGCTTTTCCAACTTGGAAAATAGGTTGGACAAATCATACCTTAAGTGTATCTTAAATTTAAATAAATATAAATCTGTTGTTTTATCATTTTATCATTTAGAATCGTTTTCTTGTTATTCTGTCTGGCCACCGTAAACGTACGCTATAAGTTAGGGTGGTAAGAATAGAGATGCACTAATGGAACCCTCTCTCATCTCAAAAATTGCAAATTGCCCAAAAGCGTACCAACTCAGCGATGGTAGGGCCAACCATAAAATGACAATAAACAGCCAATCATTTCGCTATATGAGGATTGAGTTAATAGTTTCAAAAATCTTAAAAAGTTCCCGGTGAAAAATACAAGATAGTTTTCGTCGTTAATTACAACTCGCACTCACTGTAGAATGTTCAAACGGTCAAAATAGACGGTTCAAAACTGTCTCAGTGAAATTTGCTTTCGATTTCATACCTTTTAACCAATTGGAAGTTGTCGTGATTACTCGCTTGCGTTAATCGGTGAATACAATCTAATGTCCTCAATAATCACAATAAACACGCAATTAGCCCCAAATAAAGAACGTTGTTTAACATACATACGGAAAACATAATAATAATTATAATATGTAAATGTTTTAATTAATTCCGTTCCTACTGGCAATTTCTATTTTCCTACCAACGTACGCTCGGCTAAAATACATCGGAAAGTTTGATTTTTAACAAAAGCGTCTCGTATGTCAAATCCGGCCGTTCAGGATTCAGGTCGCACAGCGGGACAGAGAAATGTTCCCGACGAGCCAGCAGGGCTGTACGAGCAATATTTGTAATAGAGTCTGTGGCATCCGTTGTAAGAGGTAAACTTCAATTTTACCCAAATTCACAAATAAAAGCACGATAGAGAAAGAATTGCGTAAAAATTTTAACTTGGATTTTTATTATTTGCCTTACGGTAATTAACAAAATGAGAGTAAAAAGAAACATACTCAATTATTCAAATTTAAAGTACGTAACGTTATTTGTAATTACATAAATAATTAAATAATTTTTTTTTTTACTTCATTTATTTATATCTACAACTAACTGTACATGCATGATATACAACCAGCAGATTGGATTTCAGACTGTGTGTTTGGCATTATGGGCGTTATAGAGAAAGCTACCCACTGGCAGCCGCTCTGGATTAATGAAATGATATTAATAATTTAAGAGGTCTCTAATCCATATTCTTTTCAGACGTTTACGTGGTAATTGTGGGGAATGGAGTGATTGTATTTGTGTGTTGGTGTGATTTTGTAATTTACTATGAAACCGTCTGTAATATGTTTTGATGGATGAAAAAACTGTTGGGATTTGAAGATCTCTGTGAAGTGTATTATTGTTTACATAAAATGGGGCAGAAACAATTAGTCTTAAAATTTTGGATTGAAAACTTTGTAATCTTTGAATATTGGAATACTTGGCCGATCCATATACTTGGCACCCATACATCCAAATTGGTTTGAGTATATGTATGTCGAAAGTTTTGATTTTAATGGTAATTTTGATTGTCTGTTGAGTAGGTAATAAAGAATTTTAATCGTTTGTTCAGTGTCTGTTTTTTTAATCGTGTGTGTGGATTCCAAGTTAGTCTTCTATCAAATGTAAGTCCTAAATAGTTAACTTTGTCGGATTGTGGAATAGGTTCATTGTATAAGTATATGCTAGGGCAAGTCTCACGACGGAGTGTAAAGGTGATATGTTGTGACTTTGAGGGATTAAACTTTATTTTCCAAAGATTGCTCCATTTCTCAATTGTTGATAAGTGGTTTTGTAACATGAGTGAAGCTTGTGTAGAAGAGAGATGGCTTGTTAATATGGCGGTGTCATCTGCGTATGTGGCGGTAAGTGTATTCTCATTTGTGGGCATATCAGAAGTAAAAATTGTATACAACAGCGGAGCGAGTATTGACCCTTGTGGCACACCCGCAAGCACTTCTTCCATCCCAGAAGTCTCCGTACCCTGGTTTACTGCGAAAAATCTCTCTTTAAGGTATGATTGTATAATTAGATAATATGCCTGGGGTAAAAATAATTTTAATTTATATAATAATCCCTCATGCCATACTTTGTCGAAGGCCTGAGAAACATCTAGAAACACTCCAGTCGCGTACAGTTTCTGCTCGAGACACGAAGTAATGAAATCTGTCACTCTGTGAAGTTGATGAGTGGTGGAATGATGGGTTCGAAAGCCAAATTGATGGTCTGGTAAGATGTTGTTCGAAGTAGCAATAGAGATAATTCTTTTGTAAATTAATTTTTCGAATAATTTAGAAGGAACGGGTAACAAACTAATAGGACGATAAGATGATGTGGAGCTTAAATTTTTATGGGGCTTTGGGATCATTTTAATGTAAGAAAGTTTCCATTGTATGGGGAAGTGTGTAGTCCTCAAAATTGCGTTAAATAAAAAAGTCAGAAAGACGACTGCTTTTTTGGGAAGTTCTTGCAGAACTTCAGCTGTTATCAAATCATGACCAGGTGATTTCTTTTTAGGAAGCTGTCGTATTTCTTGTGATACTTGTTTTGGAGTAATTGGTTTAGGTGGCAGATCTAGGGCCATAGGTGTCTCAAGTGAATCTGTTATAAATTTATCGTGTTCAGTGTTCATTATGTTATGAGGTTTGAATACTTCAGAGAGATGTTTCGCAAATGTTTTGGACTTTTCTTTATCAGAAACGATCCAGGTCCCATCATCATTCCTGAGAGGAGTTGAGACAACGCTATGACGCAGGATACGTTTAGTACTACGCCAGAGGCTCCCATCCTCTGTTGACAAGCTTTTTAAATGTGTTTCGTATGATTGTTGTTTAAATTGTTTTATTTCTTTTTTTAATGTGTTTAAAAGTTTGTTGTAATTTCGTTTGTCAATGACTGATCTAGAACGTTGCCAAAGGTTTCTAGCCCTTCTTTTTTCGGATATTAATTGCCTTATGTAGAATGGATAATTTGGAAGGTTTTGTTTTGGAGTGTGAGGCAATGAAGATTCCCACGCTGCATTTTGTATTGTTTTTGTAAATAGATCAACCGCGTTTTCTAGTTCTCCAGGTGTTTTTAATCTAATTGGGACCGAAAGTTTTTCATCAACCAAGGAACGAAATTTTTTCCAATTCATTGGTCCAGGAGTTAGAGTAGGACGATTGTTTTTAATAAAAGGTGTTAATTGAAGTGATAAAAAGACAGGTAGATGGTCAGATGATAATTCAGTGGAGGTGTTTGTGTGAAAAGGAATATTATTTATTCCCTTACAAACAAAAAAATCCAGTAGATCCGGAGATTTTTTGGTTGATGTTGGTAGATATGTGGGAGTGTTTGGTGTGATGTATTGTAAATGTGAGTTCAGCATTTCACGCCGTAAAGCTCGACCTCTAGGAGAGCAGAGACGGGAGCGCCACTGGATAAATAAATAATTAAATAATAAATAATAAAGATAATTAAATAATAAAATTTTTTTTAAAAACCAGTAGCAAAAAATACAACAACCCTTTACACAAAGTGCAAACACAAAAACGGACCTAAATCTAATTTAAACATAAATTAAAAATTGAATTACCATTATAAAGTATATTAAAACTGAAATGAAAAAAAAAATCAAACATATATTGGCGCTTTCTAAAAAAGAAATATAAACCTGATTACCGAAAAAGTAACAGACATATTTTGAGACCAAGGCGAATATTTTTTTTCCTGTTATGCCCGTTTTCATTGATGCCGTCCATTAATTTTGTGAAATTTTTTAAATCTAAAGTTCTTAATGTCTCAACAGGAAAAACCTCTTTTATCCATAATACTCCGAAGTATTATTTTAATTGTCAGTCAAAAACCATATTGGGGTATGTCCTTCTGACCACCCCTTTCGGTTGAAGGATTGAAATAAATGGAATCATTTTTTTTTTACATTAAACATAAATTAACAAAGAAAAAGTGCATAAATAAAATTTGATTTATTAAAATTATACATTCCGATATTGCCTTCCTACAATTCCTTTTCTTATCAAATCAACATTCTTTATTCGTCATAATGATTGGTCACATCTAAAGTACGTTTTCAACACTACGCAGGCCACAGAAAAAAAATCATAAACATAAATACTGCTTACTGTACCACTGACTTTTAAACAAAACTTTGCAAAATTTAAAGTAAAACCAAATCCAAACCAAATGTCTTCAAGAAATGTAATTTCCAAATCCTTGCCTAGTTCAATTTACAATCGGCAAATCATTATTTCCCAAAATCGAATCCAAGAGTAATCGCTAACACGCACAGGTTACGCACAACATTATTCGAAAATCGTGAAATGCCGTCTTCTGTGATCTAGGTTTCAGAAAAATTTTTTTTTTTATCGTGCCAACGTTTCGATCTTTATTGGGATCTTCTTCAGGGCCTGGGATTTACAAACATTGTTCAAATTTGACAAAAACATGTAGGATGTGGAAAAAATGAATTTATACAATGCTAGAAATTTTAGATTGAATCAAAGTATTTGTACTCACCCAAAGTATTCTTTTTTTCTGAGTAATTGTGCCATTCTTGCGTCGTATTGAGAATGCCACTGAGATATTGCTGTTTTATGTTTACAAATGTCGGATTTTGAAGGGGTGGGGAAGGAAGTCAGCATATAAAAGGCATTTTTATTTGTTAAATGTAAACAATGTTTGCAAATCCCAAGCCCTGAAGATGATCACAATAAAGATCTAAACGTCGGCCCGATAAATAAAAGATTTTCATAAAACCTACGTCACCGCACCTCACGATCTCTGAATAATCATTGTTTAACGGTCACTAATCACCACACATTTATACATTTCATTAATTAAGACTCGATGTTTTTTTTTTCTAATTGACGAATAACCACAGTAGAATTATTTGTTAAAACCTTCATGTTAAACAAATCGGAAAATTATGATTTAATTGCAATATAAAATAATAAATACAATTTTAAGGATCATCTTTAATTTTAGAGTAATGCAGAAAGTAAAGGCGGCCCCCAAGTGTGTTTTTTCTGTGTTTGATTCAGCTTAAACAACGTTCATAAAGACGAAAGTGGAATGGTATTTCTACTGTTTAGAGAGGCTCGACGGAACAAAGCGATCTCTTGTTAACCTGGGGTGCAAGAGAAAGAACACAACGGAACAAGAAAGAAGGGGTTGGGGGCTTTCATTTCATAAAGCCCAGCCGGCAGGGGAAAATCCACCTCTGATCCATCCATTAACCCAACGATGAAAAACCTTCTTTTAACCAATTATAAACTCGATAAGATTCCTGTGAAAATGAATAATTCCATATCTGCTGTTTAAGCTGATCGAGATCATGATAACACGATATACAAAGTGCTAAAATGCCAAGCCATGCAAAATGTAAAGCCCAATCCTCTTTTTTCAATTATTGTTTACATATTTTCAATTACTGGAATTTAAAAATGCTTGAAACATCAATTTTTTATTCAACTGCTTTATAGAACAGTTGCATGCTATTGTTGAACCTCGTTTTTTGCAGCACTTTGTCATCTTGAACAGGTCAGAATATACATATTCGTCTTCGCTATGAGTATCATTTGCTTAGTAGTGTCGCTTTTAAACAACTTCGGTGTTAATACTCGTAGTGACAAAGGAAAATTTTATTATCAAGACACTATTCTCCTTTTTCGAAGTTGAACCCATATAATGAGATTCTAAATTTTCAAATAGGTCCAATGTTTTCGTGTATTGTTTGGAGTGGAGGTAATTTTGTATGTACTCACAACCAGTATGCCTTTCCCACTTTTTGACTTCATGACCTGTACCCTATGTAGTACATTTAATTTTTTGTATGTTATTGGGCTCCTTTTTGTGCGCTAAAGAATGAATATTACGAGAAACACAAATAAAAAACATAAGTGTCTCGCTGTTTTGTTCCTAAAGTAATTCCTGCCATACAGAAAGGATTGACACGCGGTTCATCTACATTACACCTTTTGCATATTATTCACAAATAAAAAGCAAAGGGCTGTGCGGATTTGTACCAGAACCACCAGCTAATACAAGTCGGACGCCGTAACCTTATGATTTAATTCGAACCCACGACCTTAGACTAGATACGCCACTGCTCTACCACCTGAGCTATCGTGACTTCAATCCACTCGGACACTTCCAATCTCAACCTCACCTTTTGAATTTTTTCTGCTTTTAGCCATTTTTCAAATGTGTAATCTATTTGATTCTGGCGACAATTGAAATGGCCACGGCGAGCTTTAGTGAAGTGTACTTCATTTGAACTTGTTAAATTCACTGCTTTTCGTGGTCCACTTGACCAATTAATATATTTCAATTAATTAAGGTTTTTAGTTGACATGAAAACTTGGCACTAATAAAAAACTAACTATATTGGAAATAATAAAAAAAACTAACGTGGTAATGTGTAATTTGTCAAAAGCATGAGTTTGGTGTGCCACAGGGATCTATCTCAGCCGCCATATTTTTTATTTTTTATTTCATTATTTATTACAATTAATTAGGAGGTAGGCGGCGTATAAATCCGAAAGTCGTGGGTTCGAATCGCGCTCGCGACACTGACTTTTTTACCTTAACTCAAACCTTAATTAATTGAAAAACTAAAAGGTCGCCATGGTTATATTGATTCAAATTGAAAGACCATTTTGATTGTTATATAAATTGAATATAGCGACTATTAAATCAAATTTTGTTTCCTATTTCCAAGAGTCTGAACGATAAAAAGTTATTTGATAAGTAATATAATAAATAATAATCATAATAGATCATAAAATATCTAATAAAAAGTGTCATTATTAAGTATATAATTTATAATAGTGAATAATAAAAGATTTCTTGGATATAAAGTAAAACATAAACGGTGCATAAAGAAATTCCAACAGAGTTTATGTCTGTTGAGAAAACGAGTTTGAAATGTTTAAATGTTAAAACTCCATTCTCACTTTATCGTATGAAGTATTATAAAGTCTCATAATTTACTCATTATTCCTTTTTATTTGCGTAATTAAGAAATCTTTGCTCTAGTCATTATTTAATTTATTGTTAGTTAAAAATTAAATGTTTGTGTTGGCAATTGTTTTGTTTTTCATAAGGTGTAAAAACACTCTCGTTAAGTTTCCAAAAAAAACAAAAATTGGATTAAAAGTGGTATGAAATAATGTACAGCAAAGCCGACCCAACCGGGAGGGTGGGAAAACCATGACCAAAACATAAATCCCAAAGCCTCTATGCCCTTTGTTTAAAAAATGGCCTTTTTTTACTCTATGAATAACGCCCTCTCTCCCTCTTGTCGAACAACAAACTGAAAACCCTCGTGTTGACATTGCTGAGACATGTACGGACATATATTACAAAGAAAGACTTTGAAGTTGAAGTCCAAGTTCAACATTGGAAACGATTCCGCGGTGAAAGATCCCATAGAACATGAAACTATTTTAACACACCGCTTTAGTGGTAACATTAGGGATATGTAAAACCTGTAGTTTTTATATAGAGCAAGAGTTAATTGAACAATAATAAAAAATTCTGAATTATTTATCAATTGTAAAAAAAGCAATGCTGCATAACGAAAACTTTCCGACAAACAATATAATTTCTTAAAATTAAATATTAAGACTAATAGCTTATATGCAGGATGTGCGTTTTATACAACACAGGAAAATATAAAAATACAACCCCGCCATTTTTTAATAACTATATTTGTATTTTAAATAACTTTTTATTACTGCAAACATACAGGGTACCTCAATCAACCCTATGTTTTGCTGGATATTCTTTAAACGCATAGTTTCTTATGAAAAATTAATTTTATTCTATCAAAATCTATCTTAGATTCCCGTCAAACATTTGTATAATTTGTATGTACTTTCAGAATATGTACCGAAAAACGTCGGGTTGTAGTTGAAATAGAAAAGTTGATCGTGAGACTCTGCACACCTGTGTCTGTTTACAATAAAGTATGAAAATGGACACGCTGTATTATTATTTCTAATTCTATATTAAAATTCAATGATAAAACCTCAAGTCCGTTGAGCTCGAAGTGTCCTCAACTTTTAGTTGGGTTTTGGCAAATGCTGAAGGGTATTGCAGATAAATTACAAAAATCATGGTTCTTTTAACATTATAATATTTAATGATTTGTATTTTTACAATAATTGTTAATATTTTAATGTGTGATGATTAGTGACCGTAAGTCGAAGATTATTGAAAAATCGTGAGATGCGGTCTGGTGTGATGTAGGTTTGAGAAAAGCATTTTCTTTATCATACCAACGTTTCGATATTAATTCAGATTATCGTCAGAGCCCGGGATTTACAAATATTGTTTAAATTTAACAAATACATGTTCTGTTAATCACAGAATAATCAACAACTACAACACTAACACCATCCACTATTATTAATAATACTACATCAAATCTATCAAATTAATAACAAGCCAGCCTACATTTCCACGGCCCACTGATTATCACATAAATAAACATATTTCTCTCGTCCGATAACTTCAAAATAGCTTTCAAAAATTATAAAACAATTCAAACACTTTTTTTTTCCAAACTTAAAGACCCCTACACCAATTACAAATAAATCTGATCTAATCTACTGTTACTAACTGTAATAAGAACATCGCAAAAACTATGTCCACACTCACAAATAAATCCAAATCATCTCTAAACTTAGACAAAATTAGCTCCAAACGCCCTATATCACAAGGCTCAAATTCCTCCAGTAGCTCTCCTAAAGCCAAAGTTAAAACACCTAAAACCGAAACAAACAAACGCTTCCCTTAATTAAGTTAACTAAATTTAACCCGATATATCAAAATTTCCCTTCCTTATTTATAGTCAACACCATGAACTTTATTCAATGGAATATAAATGGTATAAATTTTCACCGAAACGATCTACAACTCCTAATCAATAAATTCGACCCACATGTTGCTAGTATTCAAGAAACTCACCTAAAATTCATTGATAATTTTACAATACGTAACTATCAAATAGCTCGAAAAGATTGTACCTCAGGTCTAATTGCCTGTGGTGGTGTTTGCCTTTTAATTAAAAACTCCCTTGCCCAACAAACTTTGTCTTTATCCACCCCCCTTCAAGTCGTTGCAGCTAGAATTCTATCCCCAAAACCCTTCACTATATGCTCCATCTACATCCCCCCATACCATAAGCTCACAATTGATGAAATGGAAAATCTCTTACGCCAACTCCCCTCACCAGTCTATTTGCTTGGAGATTTCAACGCACACAATTTCCTTTGGTATGGAGACCACACCAATAATGGGCGCAACCTTGAAACCTTTATTGATCGGAATAACCTTAACATACTAAATACCAACTCCCCCACACATTTTTGTGCACGCTCAGGCAAATTTTCAAATATTGACCTGTCCATTATCAGCCCCACCCTTCAACCTTTCCTCAGCTGGTATACTCTCACTGACTCCCATGGCAGTGATCATTTCCCCATCCTTATCAAATCCTCTCAAAAAAATAATGTTTACTCTAGACCTTGCTACTGGCAACTCCACAAAGCTGACTGGAAAAAATTTCAAAACAACGTCCAACTTGAAGACCTAATAGTAGAGGAAACAAATATTGATGAATTAATTGAGAATTTGAACAGTAAAATCCTAAAAGCTGCTGAAATCTCCATCCCTAAATCCAAAGACAACCACTCCCTTAAACAACCAGTACCATGGTGGACTTCTGAATGTGCTCAAGCTGTATATGAACGTAAAAGGACCTTGAGAAAATTTCTCCGAAATCCTTCCTCAACCAACTTTGAAATCTATTCCTCTGCCAAAAAACAAGCCAATCACATAATCACAACTAGCAAAAAACAATCGTGGGCTAATTTTCTCACAAAGGTAAATCGGCACACACCCATCAAAGAATTCTGGTCCACTGTTAAAAAAATCATGGGACATGGTTATTCCCCTCCTGTTTCCATCCTCCAGTCAGGCAATAATTATATAACTAATCCAAAAGAAATTTCAAACCTCCTTGCAAAGGCGCTTCACGACTCTACCCTAACCTCTAACTTCGATCCAAAATTTCAGAATATAAAATCATTAACAGAATCTACACCTCTACTTCCTGCAAACCTTGATGACAACAATCCTTTGAACTTCCCTTTCAACTTCTCTGAATTCTCTCTTGCTCTGTCCTCGAGAAAAGACACTGCCCCTGGACCTGATAACATCAGTGTAGGAATGATACGAAACCTTTCAACAAATAACCAAAAAGTTATACTCAACATTTTCAATGAGATGTTTCTAAAAGGTAAATTTCCTCAAATCTGGAGCAAAGCAGTAAACATACCGATCCTAAAGAAAAACAAACCCCCTCTCTTAGCCTCAAGCTATCGACATATTGCTCTTACATGCTCCCTGAGTAAACTTCTTGAGAAAATAATAGCCCAAAGACTTAACTGGTATCTCGAATCCCACTTGCTGTTACCAACTTGTCAGAGTGGATTTCGAAGTAATCGAAGCACCATTGACAACCTTGTCATTTTAGATACATATATAATGGATGCCTTCCGCAACAAAGAAAAAGTTCTGGCTGTCTTTCTCGATATCGAGAATGCTTTTGACCGCACTTGGCGACGACTAATCCTCGACTCTCTAATCCGTCTCGGTGTCTCTGGTCACATTCTGAACTTTATATCAAACTTCCTAGATAACAGAAGTTTTCGGGTTCGTTGTGGTAGCACCATGTCTGATGAATTCTCCCAAGAAAACGGTGTGCCTCAGGGATGTGTCCTAAGTGCTACACTTTTCAGTGTATGTTTTAATCAAATCCTTACTTCGATTGATCCACCTGTACAAGCTCTTTTATATGCCGACGATCTTGTAATATATTGTAAACACAAAAATATAACCATACTACAACAACAAATTCAATCTACTTTGTCCTCAATAAGCAGTTGGCTCGGTGATAACGGTTTCAAAGCCTCAGAAGCTAAAACGGTTGCTGTACTTTTCTCCAAAAGACAACCCTCTATTCTCCCCAATCTGAAAATGCATAATGCAGTTATACGGTACACAGACTCTGTTCGCTACCTTGGTTTGATTTTTGATAAGCATTTAAATTGGAAACTTCATCTTAAAACTATAAAGCAATCATGCCAAACATCACTGAACCTCTTCCGTCTATTAACTTCTACCCGTTGGGGAGCAGAGAGAAATAGCTTGTTGAGGCTATACAAAACTCTTATCCAATCTAAGATTGAGTATGGATCGATTGCATATGGGTCAGCTAGTGAAAAAACACTTGAAATCATCAATCCAATTCAAAACTCAGGCCTGAGAATGGCTATTGGTGCCTTTCGTACTAGCCCTGTAAACAGCATACACGTTGACTCAGGTGAACTCCCACTAAAACATAGGCGTCGCATGTCTGACCTCTTCTATTTTGCCAAAATCCTATCCACTCCCCACCACCCTCTCCATTCTTTTTTTACAAACGGACGCCCTCTTCCAAACTTCCCTGACTGGCACATCCCACGTTTCTCCTTTCCACTAAGAATCCACATACTCCTAACAGATTACAAAATTGAAGTCCCTCACATCCAAAAATTGCATACATCCCCCATCCCCCCGTGGACTCTCCCCACTCCTTCCATCTGCTACTCACTCTCATCTTACAGTAAGGATAGTACCCCACTGTATATATTTAAGAATGAATTTCTAATGTTCAAATCTGCACATTCAGAAGCAGTTTTTGTTTTCACTGATGGATCCAGATCTGATGATGGAACTGGATCTGCTGTTGTTTGTGAGTCACAAGTATATCGTTTCCGCTTACATCACCACTGCTCTAGTTTTACTGCTGAACTCCTCGCTATTCTCAAAGCAATTAACATCATTAATGTGTCCCGTGGCACCCTAATTATCTGTTCCGATTCTCTTTCAGCACTCACCACACTAAAAAACAAATTCTCGTTAAACCCAGACATCTATAATATTCTTGCAAAGTTGAAGCAATATCAAGACGTAGGTGTAGACGTATTGTTCAAATGGATCCCAGGCCACGCTGGAATAACTGAAAATGAGAAGGCGGACTGTATGGCGAAGGAAGCAGCCTTGAATGGTGTTCCTCACGGAGGGGTCCCCTTCAGTGACCTCTGCTGTCACTTTAGGCAGCTCATCTGGGAGGCTTGGAAGTGTGAATGGGGAGCCTGCACAGGAAACAAGCTCCTTGCAATAAAAAAAGATGTAAAGAAATGGGAATCCTCTTCTAGACCCTCCCGAAAAGAAGAAACCCTCCTAACCCGGCTTCGAATTGGCCACTCCCGACTCACCCATGGATTCCTCCTTGAAAGAACTCCTAAACCTACATGTCCACTCTGTAAAACTACCATCACAATATCCCATATCCTAACAGATTGTCCTTTATACACCTCTAAAAGAACCCTCCATCAAATTCCCAAAGACCTCCAATCCATACTAAACAACAACTCAAATTCAATAAAGGAAATTTTCAACTTCTTAACAGATATCCAACTAATTGACCAAATCTAATATTTCATCCCCCCAACTCTTGTTTCCTTTGCTGGCTCCCCGTTTTGGCGGTGTGGTGCGGCTGACTTCTGGTGACGCCCTTCGGGGGCCTCGGGTGCTGGTCGGCCTTGGGCTGGGCTGAGGGGTGCCTCCCCGGACTCTGAGGTCAAGGAACCTCCAGCGAGCTGAGAGGAGGTGTCGATGGTGACTAGACACCGACCCCTCCTTGATAAAGCCCTGTGCGTAATTTTAAGATCAAAAGGATCAGTTGCGAGAGATCCGTGGGGTTCCATTCTTTCCGGGCCTGGGGCTGCCTCTGCGCCGTGGTCTGCGGGGGCCTCGCTCCGCGGGGCCGGGCTGCGCTGTCAACTTGCAATGACTCAAGGCTTAATAACC